>BJBW01004859.1:0-47485 GCA_004320125.1 Scolopax mira
CACCAAGCTGGTGAGGGGTCTGGAGAACAAGTGCTATGAGGAGAGGCTGAGGGAACTCGGCATGTTTAGTCTGGAGAAGAGGAGGCTGAGGGGGGACCTCATTGCCCTCTACAACTACCTAAAAGGAGGGTGTAGAGAGATGGGGGTTGGCCTCTTCACCCAAGGGAATAACGACAGGACCAGAGGGAATGGTATGAAGCTGCAGTAAGGGAGATTTAGATTAGATATTAGGAAGAATTACTTTACTGAAAAAGTGTTCAGTCCCTGGAACAGCCTGCCCAGGGAGCTGGTGGAGTCACTGTCCCTGGAGGTATTTCAGAAACGTGTAGACATGGCTCTTCAGGGTATGCTCTAGTGCCCAAGATTATTGGTCTGTGGTGGGGTGTGTGTGTGGGGTTTAGTTGGTGGGTGCTTTTTTTGTAGGGGGGTTTTATGGGTTTGTTGGGTTTTTTGGGGGTGGTTTTTTTTTTTTAAGTTTTTGTTTGTTTGTTTGTTTGTTTTTTAATGTGGTTGGACTTGATGATCTCAAAGATCCCTTCCAACCACTAAGATTCTGTGATTCTGTGAAATGTGGTTGTAGTTGATCTCAGATGAAATTACTCTGTGCCAACCATCACACAAACCTCTTACAGGAAAGTTCCCACACTTGGCAGCATAGCAGCTAAAGACCAGGGCTGACCTGGCTGAATTATGTCGAAGTGTGGGTCAGAGTATAAAACTTCAGGCTGATCTGTAATCTTACCTTAGAGTTAATGGAGAGAGAGTAGTCCCTCAGAGAGACATCTGTCTGTCTTAAGTAATTGCTGGTTTAGAATAGATACTCAAAATGGTTGCAATTAGGTCATTCGAACATCCTGCTAACAGACAAGACTCAAGATACAGGCAAGAGAAGCAACAATACAATCTCTGGGAATTAACTGGTCTTATACACAACCAGTATATTTAACCAAAGTCACAACAGTTCTATTCCTGGTCCCAGTAGAGAAGTAATAACCAGCAGATATTTGAGCATCTAAATCTTAATATTTACCTAAATCTGGAAAACACAGAATTAAGAAGGTCAAATTTGAAACCATCAGTCCACCATCTCTCTTCCCAAGGGTGTCTTCAAAAAATCCCTGTAACATAAAACAGAACCTTAAACAAACCTGTAATACAAATAGATAACAATTAAACAGACCATGATTCAGAGTATCAATTAACCAACAAAATTTACTCTCATTTAGATGCCAGCATGGGCTCAAGTCCTCAGTTAATAAAAAGCGTCTTGCGAAAGTCAGTAGAGAGATAGCGAGTCGCTGACCCCCTCAGGCTGTGAGGGTAAATAAGAAATGGGAAAGTCATTAGACTTTAGTTTTACATGAACGCAGAAATATAAAGTTGGGTGTTTCAAAGGTAATTCTGAGTGAAAGTTAATAGGAATCCAGCATCTAAGTGCCCTTCACACCTCAAAGCTGAATTTGCCCTGAAGTTACTTGCCCAAAGTGCAAAGTGCAAAGTCTAGGGCAGAGTGGGGTATCATCAACTCAAGTCCACCTGCTCAGATTAATGCAGAAGGCTGAGGCCTCCTTTTACACTGTTGATGCTAGAGAAGCCAATAGAAGAGAATGGAGATGCCAACTCAGACACTTTTTTTTTCTCTTCACTGTTGATCTTCTGCTCTTTAAAGAACACACCCATGTCTCTGTGTAACACACAGACTGTCTTGCTTAACTCAGGGCAAGACACAGCACACCTGTTCCTTCTATCTAAAAATAATAATACATTAGGCACCTGTTCATAACTCACCAGTATCAGGCCAGACCCTCCTTCCAATATTGAATGATTTTTCTGAATATGCCTAGAAACCATTTATAAAGTCACGTATTGTCTTTTGGGATGAAAGAAGCAAAGCATGTGTAATACCTGATGATAGTTTGCAGTTGTTTCTTCCATCAAAATCCAATGGCTCTTGATAGTTTAGTCTTTCTTTTCTTTGAGCAGGAGGCTCTGGCTGGAGGGAGACTAAGGTCCACAGACCCACCCCACTGCTGCAACTGCGACATCTGATTCTATAGCCTCTAGGCCAGCATTTTCCCAGTGTTACTATAATGTCCATTAATTCTTTCAATAAAAAGTAAAATCGTAGGATCGTGTGCCCCTTGTTCCATAAATGAACTAATAAATCACATGTTCCCAGATGCCAGAATAAAAATCCAGGTAGTCCAGCTGCCTGACAGGAGGTATGAATGATGCTGGTGCCATCGGTGACCTTTACTTCTCAACTCACATCTCCGTAGCCACACAGGCATCTGGCAGGACAACGAAGATACCCATGGGATGTGACAGGCTTCACTTCCTATCTTCCCCAGGCTTCCTCACTCCCTCTGAACTGCAGCAGTCATTGCTTTCAAATGGGATAAGAGGGAAAAATGTTCATAAGCTGTGTGGCCTCACTCTAGGAAAAATAGATTTAGTTGGTACCATTACATCTCCTTACACAGCCAGGGGAGAGAAGGAGTGGGACCCTGCCGCCACTGGGTGTTTCCCGAGTTCTGGCAGTGGCAGCAGCCCCTGCAAGGCTTGCTGCACTCAATGCTTGCCTCATCTGAATGAGGTTAGGACCTAAGGGGGCTAAAATAATTCATAAGTGCCAACTTTTCTGGGCTATCACTGGATGCTTCCTCTCATTCTCCTTCCAAGCCCTGGTCAGGTGCGTGGTCTAGATTGGTAACACACATTCTTGTAAGGAGAACAGAAAGACCTTAGTACTTGGTAGATTGTTATCCCAATCCAAAACATAGCCAGCATTGAGTCAATAGCTATTACCCACATATGTTTTGCATAAATCAAAATGAATTTTTAAAGGGCAAAGATGTATTTAGATCAAAACAATAACTTTCAGGTAAGACCCTCAAGTGAAGTCCTCGCAAATTCACAAATGCAAAGCATCCTACTAAACACCAATGACTTCGCCTCAGACAACCTCTAGCAAGTAAAGTCAGGCAGGGAAATGTGCTTGACTTCCCGTCCCAAAGGTCCATCTGGTACTCACAGGAATAGTGGTCATGTATCACCCAGCAGTAAGGAGACACGTTTCAGTCTCAGTGGAATGGAATGCAGTCAGAGCAGATCCTTCAGCATAAACCAACTTTTTGTTCTACAAAAAGCAGCAGAGCTTCACTGAATTTACACCATTTCATAGCTTCAACTGACCCCCTTTTTCACCATATTAAAGCATGGGTGATACCTCCCTGCAGGAAGAATCGATTTATCAATCAATCAATGACCCCGCAGTTTTACAGTGCTTGGAGATCTTTAGTTTAAATAGGCTGCAAAAATGCAAATACTTCTTACTATCCCAGTCAAGCAACATGCTGTACACCATGATAGCCTTGAGTCATGCAGCATGACAGCATTCTGGGATGCCCAATCGTGTGCAGCACGTTTGCCACTCAGTGCTGCTGAAATCTTCACATGCACAGTTGAAATGTATCTTTCCAGCTTGCCAGCCCTTCCTCAACATCTGTTTCTTTCCAAGTCATCTTAGGCTGCTCACATCCTTATCCTGAACTGCCAAGGAAGAGTGGAGCTCATGTGAGCATAGTCATAAAGCACCAGGGGCTTCATACCTGGTTGTGACGCTGCCGTACTGTGACAATAGACAATTCACTTTACAGCTCTGGAATTATTCCACTTCTCTTATTTTCATCCTTTCCTATTTAGACTGAAGGAGAGGTGATTCAGTAACTAATTTTCATGGGACTTTGTGCGGCAGCTATTACTATTACCAATAGTAATAAAAATTTATGAAAAAATTACAGCAAGTCAACATTTGTTGCTGTAAGAATATTTTCAGGGAAAGTATATTTTTAGTAAATACAGACCTAAATATACCTTATCTTCCAAACCATGTTACTCTTATTGGAAATGGGAAATCTAAATCATTTTATTTTGAATTCTTGATTTCAAGTTTTTCTTCAAACAGAAAAAAAGAGAATTATTTATTGCTTTCATATTCCTAAATAGCAAGTTAGAATTTCCAGTCTACCAGTATAACAACATTTTCCACTTCGTAATGCATTAAAGAAGGCGAGTGATTCTGTGAGGACTTTTATCAACCATAGACCCAGCTAAAAAAAAAGCAGAGCTGCTTGGAGAACTCTGCTTTGAAGTTTAGGTTGTTTGGATATCTGGCTTTGGTTTGAGGGGCATACTAATACCTGGGTTATATAGCAAATTCTTTCTAATTAGAATTGGGTGGAGTGCCACCAGGCACCAGGAGTCAACGACTCTGTTACCCCGCAGAAAGCAATAACTTTAGCTCGGAGAGACACCTGCTAAGTGTTGTATGGGCAAGTAAAGCCTAAATCAAGCTTCCACTCCAAATAAATTACAGCTCCGGAGACCTGTGAAGGGAAGTACCTGCAGCAACTCTTTCTGCTTAGACATTGCATGAAGAATCTCCTCTACCGAGGGAGCAGCATTATCAAAGGGTCTGTCACTCCAGCCCTGGATGAATGCCTCCTTTCCCCTCTCCGTCTCTGTCACTCTCATCTCAAGTGTGTCTAAACCAGCTCTCAGGACTGTACAGTGGAAATCGCTCCTAGTGACTGCCATCCTACTCATCTTACAGATGAGACATGAAATTGAAGCCCCGAGTACAGAAAAAACACAGTATATTTCACAAGAGGGTAGGGGGTGTTAGTCCTGATCTTCTGGCCGTCTTCCAGCATGGATAATTACATTTATACCTAGCTAAAATTTCTTCTGCTCCACCATTTTAGTTGGATAGTAGTTTCTTTCTTACATGTGTAAAATCCTAAGTAGGGGGTCAAACTCCTACTGGCCAATTCAGCAGCCCTATTTTCAGTAGAGCATCACAGATACTTAAAAAAAAAACAAAAAAAAACAAAACAAAAAAAAACAACCAACCAAACAAAAAAAAACCAACCAACAAAACAGAACTGGGGTTGTTTTCAGACTTAGGAGGTATCATACCAAATGGCCTGACCTGAGAGACACCAAAAGCAAAGAAATCCTCTTTCTGGCATTCAGGTGCAAATTTCAAGGATCCTTGTGTGGAAATACTACCCTGAATGGTTTGCTGAAGATCAGCATCCTCCCAGCTCTGCATTGCAGTTGCTAAGGCAAAGCTTCCAGCACTAGCAACCCCACTCACATGGTGACACTGCGGAAGGTAGTCTGATTGCCCAAATGAGAAGTATCCAGCAGCATCTGTTCATTTAAGCATCTTGGCTGGTGTGCATGGCTGATGTTTTGGAAGGTACTTAACAGGATCTGCACATTCAGATCTCTTATAGTCAAGAGCATTAGTTTCTGGAACTTTAATGTGACAAGCCTTTTTTTTTAAATATTTTTGACCCAGAACTTCTGACTGGCTCCATTTGAGCCAACCAAGATACAGAAGTCCATCTGTATGAGAGAAAGACCCTCTCAGTAAAGTACTTAACTGCATGCTTATTTTCAATGGGACATTCAATAAACTCAAAGTGAAACAGGATTTAATGGCTTTAGCAAATTAGGTCCAAATTCACCAGTTTTTCAAGACAAAGATGTCTAGACATCTGTAGAGATTTGTTCACTACTGAGACTTACGGGGTTGAAAGCAAAAGGAAACTCAGGCATATATACTGCAAGGAACCATCTTTACAAAACTTCCTATGAATGTTGTTCTAGGGAGAAACAGCTTTACTTGATGTCATGCAGTCTTATTTGGTCTTCTGTAAAGCTTTTACTTAATTTGTGTATACACTCCATTTGGAAGGCCATAACTAATGGGAAACAGTCCTGGCAACCAGGCAAAAAATTTGTTTTCCTTTGCCTTTAAATGAAATATCAATGAATGGATATTTTATTTTTAGTTGAATATGAAATTTCACAAGTGACCTGTCAAGCTCCCATTTTCAAGAATGACTTTATTTCACATGTCAAGACAGGCTGGGAAATTAGTTTTTCCCACGGAGGACTCTGATTAGGGATTACAAAGTGAGTGTGGCGCAGGGTGATTTTTCCTCCATCTTTTCCCTTGCCCCGTCAGCCTAGAGAGCATCTGACTCTGCTGACTAAGGGGAGCAATTCATTACTGCACACGGGAAGGGAAGAGGAAGCAAGATAGTCATATTAAGTAGACTTGCTGGCCCAAGAGAGAATAGGGAAAGCATAATAATACTTAGCCCTTATATTATTCTTTTCATCAGTGGATATCAAAGCACTTGGAAAAAGAGGTTGATTTGATGGGAAAGGAGATAAATGCCAATTCCAAGTAGCCTATTGCAGAGGCACCAGCAGGAATGCTCTCTTTTATGATAGTATCTTTTGACTGTGGATCCGCAAGGTAGAGAAATAAACATCTCCTTCCCTTGGTAAAATGCAGAACTAACACAGAGATCTCAAATTGCATTCCAAACCTTATTGACTTACCCACTGTAACTCTCTGAGGGACTGGAGAAATACAAGGTCCAGTCCAACAGCCAGCAAGAATAAGAAACAGATTATGTATTACTAATAAATGACTGAGCAGACAGGACCTATTGCCTTTGTCAGCAGACAACAGTTGATTTACACCATGGTTTAACTGCTTGCGGAAGCAATAAATAGTCCAGATGAAAGGCTCTGCAGGTTTTGCCCCATGGAAAATCTGGCCCTTTCTGGGGAATGTCTAGTCTTATTCAGTGGATTAGTGGGAGTCACTGGAGTAGAAAGCAGTCTTGTGCTGCTGTAGATGAGCAGCACCGTTTGGCTCCTCTGCTAAAATCCTGCACTGTGATCTGATATAGTTTACTGCCTGATTTCCTTTGGGTTGTGTGAAAGTGCTTCACATGAGGAACCACATAGAGAAAGCATCAATCCCAGGGTCAATCTTCATATTCAGGAGCAATGCAGCATCTCTGCTGGCTACGTACCTTTAACTGCTTACATGAACATCTCATTGCAGAGCACTCTTATAAACCCCTCTTTTTTCTCCTCTTTCTTTGTAGCATGTGCTCTAACTTTCTTCAGTTTGCCAATAGCCTTTCTGACCCGTGTATATGATGGTGATGTTCAAAGAGGCCTGAAGTCTTGCTGTGACAGGCAACCTAGAAAAACATCTCATAAGAGGCAGTCTCAGAGCCCATTCGGTCAAATGGCTGCTGTGCAGTCACTACAACTCACATCAGGAAAGAAGAACACTCCAGGGGCAAGAACTTCATGTGGAGTTTACCCATGTTTTCATGATGCCATCTACAATAACAGCTTGGTTTTCAACAGCATGAGGCATCAGCAATTTCCTGAGGCAGTTCCCTGGCCCTAAGACTTCCAGGGCAAACAGAGACAGAAAGAAAGAGGGAAGGAAGAAGACACAAGTTATTTACACTTCTCCATCCTGCTAACTAGAGCAGGTCACATTTTCAAAAAAACATCTGTAGAGATGAATACTCATAATATCCAGTTTCAAAATTCTCCATGCTGCATTGTGCCCACAGTGCTGCAGCCTTTGCTCTGCAAACCACAACAGCAGCTCTGAACAGCCCAATCTGCTGTGGACCAGTGCCTCTCTCCAATACAGCTGCAAATAGCTTTAAATCATTAGATTCAGGTTACCAAACAGTCTCTTGGATCAGGGTTAATTAAATGAGTGTTGAAATCTAATTAAGGACTGGTCCAGGTGATAATTAGCAGGAAATGTATGCATTAAAATATTCATTTGTCGATGAGCTGCAATTAAGAGTGTGATTTGGGGAAGGATCAATAACTACATCATGTGATTTTAAAAAAATGAAAAGTCGCCCAGCCTTGAGCAGAGAGGCAGGGGAAATTTGGCTAGTTTTTTTCTTTTCCTCACCCCCTCCCTGCTTTCTGTTTTGCTCTCATAATAAGTTCTGAGGACTGCTATCCACCCTTGAATAGAGCATTCATCTCTCTGTCCCTTTGTTTTCCTGAAGCACTTCTTTCACCCCCTTTCTCTTCACCACATTGTTTGAGTGGGTTATAGATTTATTAGAGAAAGACTAACAGGTCAAAAAGAAAGATTCTTTGCCAATGAAAATCACTTCCTCTCAGAACAGGCTGCTAATCCGGGGAAACATCGCTCATTGTGTGGTCTTAGATTGTTGGGTTTTTTTAGCAAGTTAATTCCTCAAGTCTTTATTCATAACCAAGGATCCAGAGGAGCTATTGAATATGCATATCGTGGACTTATATATGTGTACATCCATAGTTATGCTTTAGTATGCTGTTCCCAATTTGCAGCAGAGCAACTCTGCTTTCACCAAGGCTATTTTTTTTCTGGTCACAACTACATAGAGGTGTGTGTAAGCCATTTAATAACACTCCCCCTGTGTAATCCCAAGCAATCCCACCTTTGCTAGAAAAACAAGGGCCCCGCAACAGCCCAGCTCCACTGGCACAGAGCTGGTCTTCCTCTGCTGCCGTGGCCAGGGGCTGAGCTGGCAATTTCCCTACTGACTGTATTTCCATCAGCGAATACCAGTGTGTCAAAAGGGAAGCGTACCAGGGGAGTGTGATGATTTCAGCAGCTCTTTGTCAGTCTCCTGACAGCTCACCTGCCCGTCTCCCCAGGCTCGGTGGCAGCCCAGCTCCCGAGGCAACTGTCTGCCTGCTGTCGGGGATGCTGCTGGATCCCCCCCCCTCCTCCATCCCTCTTCCCCTAGGGAGACCACACTGTGGGGAATCAACCAACCCATGAAGTTAGGACGTCCTTGGAGCCAGCCAAAAAAATGTCAGTGACTTCCTTCCTTCCTAGGCAGATCTGTTTCTGCCCATCTCTACCTCCTCTCAGAAATTTAAGAATTGCAGTTACTGACTTTTCATCTGATTTTTGGGGAGGAGGGGGATTTCTTTCCTTCCCAAAAGCTCTACATTTTTCACAGACTTCTGCACCAGTGTTGACTGCAGACATAACCTAAACACTGTAAAACTCAACCAGAAACTTGTAATAATAAATGTTCACGGAGAGGAAACTCAGGCCCAACAGCTAATATTTTGCTCCCCTAATTTAACAGTGCTGAAGAGATGCTGCTTGGTGATGAGATGTATATCCTTCCCATTCTACTGAATCCTGTATCCAAGGCTGGATTTCTCACTGGATATGGGGGTTACAGGACACAGTGGCGTGAAAGGGTGATCCAGCTCAGGGGATCTGCCATGTACAGAGCTGATAAGCTCCATCAAAATAAATCAGTTCACAAATCCCACCACATTCATCCACCAAAAGCTTCCACATTTCGCTTCACTGAGTCCATCTCTTTGCCCTCTGATGAGGACAAAGAGATGGGCCAGAAGGTTTTCTATATGTTTTTATATGTTGAAAGAATAAGGCAACATCTTTTGCAGAGAGAACATTAATGACAGTCTGTGAGTTTGAATTTTGGAAGAAACTAGGAACTGAGCTGCTGGCCTCAGTTTTTCACCCTCCAGGGTCTTTTGCTTCCTTCCTGGTGTTCTCAGACTCTTCCAAAGGTCCAACTCCAAAGGCCTGAGAGGTTGCTTGGGAAAAATAAACATCAGTTGAATCCCACACTACCAAACCTGAGCTTGTTGTATGGATTGCATGAGTCAGTGTGTACCTGGCTAAGTCACTTGTGTGTCTCCTTTTGTCTCCTGTCCTACAGGGAGCCTCTTCAAGCCTGGTGGTGAAGTTTGCGGATACAGATAAGGAGCGTACAATGAGGCGCATGCAGCAAATGGCAGGACAAATGGGCATGTTCAACCCCATGGCCATCCAGTTTGGAGCATATGGCGCCTATGCACAGGCAGTAAGTATAGACACTGGCTCTATGCATGTTCACAGAAACAGGGGTAACACCTAGAATGGCACAAAGCACATGTGAGCAGAAGAAAAACTGAGCAGAGAGGGAAACAGTGATTCTTCCATTAAACCAGTTAAATTATGGGAGCAAACTGAGCCATGCCATCTGGGGTAGGAGAGGACATCTCCTTCAGAGGTGCAATACCAGCTTCTAGCAGTAACCAAACTGGTCATGTGTGTATCCATGCAAGACATTTCCTATAGGATCTAAGCCAGTAGAGTATTAGAGTTTTGGATAAAATAGGCCTTGAATTCATCTCATGTTAGTTTTCTGTTCCATGTCAGCACCATCTGGTGCTATAAAAGGTTTTTGAGGGCACAAATACCTTTCTGGCCCTCCTCTGCTAGAGGCCACACAGACTGGGATGAAGCATGGAGATAGATCTCTGCTCCATTTTGCCAGACCCCTGTTGTTCCATGGGTCACTGGGGGTGTCTTTGGAGTGGTCACTGGGTAAAATGGCAGCTTTTGTTAGAAAGTCTTTCAGGTTCATGAAAGCATGCTCAATAATACTAAAATGGATGAGCAGACATATGCAGACACACTATCGTGGCTCCTCAAAAGAGTAGGACTCAAGTACACTGGGAAAACACATCTGGTATTTAAAGCAGTGTTGCACTGCCTAACTTCTGTTATCCTACGTACATATCTGACTTGGACCCCAGGTCCCTGAGAAAAAGTGACTGTGCAGGGAGCTGGGCTCCTGACAAAGCCCTGAAATGGATGCCTCTGGCATAAGTACCTTTCCTAAGGCTACAATTAACAAGGACCTGCAGGACAAGAACAAGTTCAGGTAACTCGGTCTCTGCCAGAGAGGAAGGTAGAGGTGATCCCTGCAGCAGGCAGACCTAATATTGCCAGGTGACTTCAGCTGCCTTCTCTGGAGCCGACATTTGCAGGCAGTGGTGGTGCATCTAGGTACTTCACCCATTTGGTAGTAAAATGTGGCCCTCTTGTACTCTGTGCTGGATTTGTGTACAGGAGGGAAGTGCTGTTCATTCAATTTTCCAGAGCAACATCTTCTGAATGAAAGAGACCAAATGACTTGCATTACATGGTACAGGGCCAGCTCAGGAATCACGTCCCAGTGTACCCATACTCCCTCCAGCACACCAACCACAAGTCTCTGCTTTCTTCCCTGCCAATTTCCCTATTGTCCATTGGCACCATGGACTTCCCATCATATCCACATGATTATTTTTTTCTAAAGTGAGAGCATAGAAATTTCTGTCCTCAACTGAGTGTCGCCGCACTGGACACTTGGTACAACCTAGCCTGCACTTTGCATAGGCCATATAAATTCAGTATGTATCCCCTGTTGCTATTCTGAACTTTTTTTATTCCTTTCCCACCAGAAAAAATTGCATTTTTCCTTTGATTTTTCCCTATTCATTTTTCTTCCCAATAAAAGATAATCTTTGCCACTTCCTTTGTCCCCTAGTCCTCTCCTCACACAAGAGAAGAGCTGTTCCCTCCTCAGCCTGGATGTACTTAACTATCCTCCTGGCTGAGAAGGCTGCAGGAAGGTGAAAAGAGGCAGTAAATAACATCTGAGCCGAGGCCTGTGGCCAGCAGCCTGGCAGGGGGATGCAGCATCTGTGACCCATGTACCAGAGGAATTAACAGGAGGCAACCCATGGGCAGCTGGGGGCAAACATCTGCAGAGGTTATCAGGCAGGACATGCAGTTCCAGAGTTATGCTACAGGCATTGATCAGACAGCTGGAGAGGTGGTAAAGACACCACTCTCCTGATTCCCTGAACTGAAATCTTTTCTTGTGGTGTATCATTTCTTCTTGTATCATTTTTAATCAAGACTAATTCTGATGGCCATGATAATAGAGTTATCTCAGGTTTATACTGATACAAAAGAAGATGAGGTCTGCACCTTTACATCATGAAAGTTCCCTCCATCTATTTCTCACCAGATAACACAGGACACTGTGAGGGTAAGGGTTTGAGTGAGGATGTATCTCTGAAGAAGGAGTGAGAACAATTCCTGGGTCTGCTCCTGTTCCAATTGAAACTAATGAATATTTTTCCTATGGATTTCTGTGTAAGCAGAATTGGACCCATCCACTTTTTTTTTTTTTTATTTTCCTTTTCCCTGGTAAATATGCTAATAAGGGGGAAAGAATAAGTTTTAGATCTTGACCCATTGGATATGACAAGCTGGTGACACCAATTACCCTGGGGACTTCAGAGCTGTCTAAACGATGGGATCACATTTCCATGTGGTGCCTGTACACCCAGAGTGTGCTCAGATGCTGTCTCTCAATCAGCCTCCCTATCTGTGTCTTTTCCTATCTGCTTCATCTCACAGTCTCACACAAAAGGGAAGGAAGGGAGCACCAAGGCTCTGTGACGTTCCCTCGGTCCCGATTAATCCACCTTGGAGTGCTGGCTCTTAGATATCAGGGTGATTGGCACCTCGCAAATGCCAGCGGGAGATGGAGAGATCGATAGGGGCTGAGGGAAAGGGGGAGCAGTTTTATTCAGCCCGAACTGAAGTTGAAGAGCTAAAGGCAAGTCAAGAGGAGAGAACACGAAACAGTGAAAATGCTGGAACAGGGCAGCAGTGACAGCTGATGCCAGTGCCACCAGCAACTCCTGTGACCTTGGTTGAAGTGTTTGATCCCCTGGTCTCATTTGACCATGTACCAGTAAAGCTGATGATCAGATTTACTTATTTCCCCTTCTTCCTCAGGGACATGTCTCTCTCTGGTGCTTTCTCTACATGGGTTTTAATGCAGGAGTATGATGGTAACACCAGCTTAAGATCTACTTCAGTGCTTAGTAGTAACGCCAGGACTAGCATGAGACAGTAAGTTCTCTGATTTGTACTCATAACTTGTCCTCCCAGCTATCCCACTGCAGTCTGTAATGATTTCTCCATATAAGAGCTCCCAAGCAATCCCATGAGAGCTGGTTAATCAGTAGTTTCTAATGGTCCGTCCCCATGGAGGAGGTTGCCAAGTCCCCTCGGTTTATTGCTGAATTTCCTCCAAAGAGGCAGCGTGCATATCACTGGGACTGGATTACCTCCTGCAGAAAAGTCTCTGTGCATCAAAGCAGCCAGTGCAGGAGAAACCCACACAGTGCAGCTGTGTGAGAGAATAGTGGGAAGCCATGGGTTTGCAAACCCAGCACCACCTCGGTGGAGAGGCGAAGAGGGTCTCAGCCCATCAGTGTCTGAGTGGCAGTCGTTAGTGTTGCCACCAGGACAGCTTTGGGCCCTGGCTCCTTTTTAAGTTACGCCATTTGCAGCCCAGCAAATGGAGATGTCACAGTTCACTCCCTGTTGCCACTGCTGCCAAGCCACTCAACCTCAGCTTAAGTCACTTTAACCTTGGTAGCAGTGACAGCCTCTCTGGGCTAAGCAACTAGTCCTTCATTTCAGCAGCCATATGGCCTCAGATACAGACTTAAAAAAAAATCAGGAAGCCAAGGAGGTTCTCCTCTGTGTGTGGTTTTTGCCTCCTCTCCTCATATGCCACCATCAAACAGACCAGACAAAGCTTGGCACTGGATCTATGTGCTGTTTCAGTGACATAGGAAATCACATTGGACCCACCTCACCTCTTTTGTATGCAGCTCAAGGCAAGTCAGATTTCATGGCTCTCTAAAGCTCCCAGTGCCCCTACACTAATTTGTTTCAGGGTTTTTGTTTGTTTGTTTGTTTTAGTTTTTCTCTTTTCAGCGATATCTTTCCATATCCATTTAACTTCCTCCTTCATGGGGCAATCTTTTATTTTAGTTCACTCATGTGTAGGGCACCAGCCCTATGTGTTGTCAGGTTACTGTGGATCTACATCAGCTGGGTATTGATAGTTATTTCTGCAGTCTGAGTTCAGGCCAGTTTGAGGTACAGCCTGGGGAAATGGAGACTGATGCTAGGTGGCACCATCTTTGATTTGCTGCCAGTCGAGAATGAACCTGCAGGCAGACACTAGCTCAGAGCAGCACAGCACGCCTTCTTAGTCCCTGGTAAGAGATGGATTTTGGCCAAGTCCAAAATCATGAGCAGTAAAAGTCAAACCAGACCACGAATGGTGGTAATATAGTCCTGGCCCAAATAAGCGACAGCGGTAAAAGCTCACACATGTTTTCTTTCTATAAAGAAAGTGGCAAATAAATAGTTAGTGGTTGTCTCATGTCACTGCTGCCCCACCATGAAGAAAAGGAAACGTGCACAGACCAAAAAGAGTTGGGGAGATGGGAAAATGCAAGAGAGCAAAAGCAAGAACAAAGGACGGAGCCTTGGAAAGTGACAGATACTGTATAAATTATTTAATTTTTAAATTATTTAAAATAAGATCAAAGTCATAAATCAAGTTTGCATAAAAAATGGGGTGGGAGTCTTAGCCACGGTCTCCTGGCCAAATTCCAGCCATGGGACTGATTGCATCCTACAGCAGGGGACAGGCGTGGACTTAGTGAGTAAAAACAGACAGATGGGGACAGGGGCAACATAGGCAACGGTAGCATTTGCTCTCCAGCCCAGAACAAGTCCCTTCCCATCAGTAAATCCCAACTCCCTTCACTCTGAAAAAGTACAAATGGCTGCAGCCCCTGAACTGCAGACAAAAGCTGCAACAAATATGGGAACATCCAGCCCTGCATAGAGCTCAGTCATCGTCATAAGTGGTCACCTTGGGAAGTCAGGGCAGCAGTGACCGCCAGGCTGACCATAGAAGTCGAGATGCCCCCCCTCTGCCTCCCTGTCCCAGCTCCTGTGGAGATGAAAGGATATTTTTGCTAAATGATCTGAGGTAGTGCTGAAGGGAAAAATCGGTTCTTCCAATATTTATTCAATTCGTACTGTGAAATTTTTTTGGAAAGATACATTAAAAAAATTAAGCTAGCCCTATGAAATCAGGGCAAAATTACTGAATATAGACTCTATTCTACACATAATAGTTATTATATATAAATGATGAAAATGGGACAGTATATTTGGTAAATACTACCTGTTATGTAAATCACTTGTTCTGATCTGTTCTAGAGGAGGAAGCTATTTTGAAGCTGTAATATTTTCTAGCAGGGTTAATACCATATTTCTGATCATCAGGTCCCTGGTAATTCAGAAATAATGAATGCTTGGGTTTAGGCTCTATATACCTATATATTTTTGTTTTAGGTTTGGTTTTTTCCCCACAGTTCTCAGGAAGATAGAAATCCAAACTATTGTGTATCAGACTTTGGAAAGACACTAAAACACATGAATCCAGGTGTTGCAGATTTGTTTAGTTTTTTAAAAAATCTTAATTAAATTTAATTTTCATAATAGAAATTTTTGTTTCCAAGGGGACAGTAAAAAATGTCTGAATGACAATTCTGATTTTTTTTAAAGAATGTCTTGCATTTGTTTGAAGGCTTGGGAGATACTTTTGGGTTTATTTCCCAATGGTCTGTTATGCAAAACAGATGTGAATTTGTCAATTCTGTGATTTTACAAAATATGAGTCCTCTTACTGCTTGATTGATCTCTTCACTTACCTCTTTCTATCACAGGGATAACATGAGGATTAATTAGCTAAGTGTTTGTATAGATCGTTAGAGGTGGGAAGCGTGGGATGCTGTTAGTACTTTTATTATTATTACTGAATGAAGAATATGAAAAGTCAAACAAAACGTCATGCGGTGCAGAGACAAGGATAGAAAATAACACTGAAAAAAAAAAGAGAAGGTCATCAGATCGTTCAGAGTAAGCTTTCTGCAAGGGCAATGATCATGCTATTTCAAAAAGACTGCGTCAGAAATAATCCTTCCCTCATTTCTTCCCTTTCTTCAGTTTCACATCTATTTTTGGGGGGGACTGTGGAAGGCAGGCTGTAGCATCCTTGTCCTATTGCTAGCAGGAGGTTTTGGCCTTGAGTAAGTCACTTCATCTCTCTGTGCACCTGTTCCTCCAGTAAGAAAAGGATAATATTTCCTTCTGTTGAGTGCAGTTGCATGGCCCTGCTCTCTAACAGTCAGTCGATGCCAGAGGCAGCCATCCTATTCCCAACCCCATCTCTGGCCACATGTCCTCACCCCATGCCTCTAGATTGACAGTGACCACATGGGAAACCACTTTTGGGAGAAAAAGTAGGAGTAAGCATTGTGATTTTGTACTGCATGGTTAAAGCTCCTCTGGTACTGTTACAGAGCTGGTGCTCAGCAGCATCAGGTGTGCATCTGTCCTGGTGCAAAGGCAGTGGTGAGACATGGAGAGAGAGGGGCATCAGCAATCTCGTGCATTGACACATCTGTGTTATAAAACTACATCCTTTCCTGGTTTTCTATTTTAATCTCCCATCCACATCACATAGGATGTGAGGTGTCTATTCATCTATTGATGACAGAGATGGATATACTTGAGGTAGAAATAAGGTGTGTGAGTTGAGGTATGAGTTGAAACCCCCCATCTCTCTCTCTGTTGATCAGCCATCACTACCATCCCTTCCCATAGTTTGGATGGCCTTACCAGTGCCTCTCCAGCTGCCCCACCATTTGTTAAACCCTAGGATGAGAACTGCAGGCTCATAACTCTTGAGTTGATGCCCATGGGTAAGAACCAGTTTGGTAACATCTCCTGGTCTCCTCAGAAGATAAATATTTGAGCAATAATGACAACCAGGTTGGAGGAAAGAGGAAACAAATCTATAAAATTGGATGGGAAAAAGCTCTAAATGCTGAAGTAAAGATCATGCCAAGTAAGTAAGAGAAGCAAAAGGAAATACGTCCTTTCAGCTGAGGAAGGGAAAAGCTCCTCTCCGTCCCCTTGGATCAGTCTGAGATAATAAGGCTGCTGCCTTTCTGATTAGTGCTCTGTGGCCCCAACCCAGGCAGGGAAAATCTGCATTTCAAATGGCATATTTTAAAGTACACAATACCCAGGGGCCCTGCTGCTATTGATTTGCCTCTGGTGGGGTCACTGCCTCACTTTCTACAGCTTTATTAACTGGGACCATATACTGGGCCTCTTTCAAAGCGAAAGGAGAGTAGATGGGACATTTGTCTTCAGAGGGAGCTGGGGAAGGAGTGGGGTGACTTTTATTTGAGCTCCCTTGGAATGCCCCAGAGGGCAGTAAGGGAGACTGGTGACCTTTACAGGACTTGCCCTTTTTCTGTAAATTTCCCTGGAGACACCCTCAGGGAAGGAGGTAGGTCTATACCGTCAGCTTCTTTCAAGGTGACCAAGATTCTGTCCTCCCAGCCCTGCGATGCTGCTGCACTTGGCCAGGCTGTGGCCATCAGCAGCTGGGAAGAATTCCCCCGTTCTCCTTTAACATTTATCCCTGAGCAGCTGCAACCAGGGACAGAAGGGCATGAATGCGGAACACGACAGCAGAAGGGTGGCGGGAGGGTTGCCAAGGGCTGTGATGACCAGATGTGGCTGAGATCTGGTTGAGGTCCTCTCTCTAGCAAAGAAAGCAAAGCCTGGGGTATAGGGTTGTTTTCAGGTATGGTCTCCTTCCAGCAGAAGAGGAGACCCTGGTCTACCCCATGGTCTAGCTCTGAAGGATGCAGTGAGGTGTACTGTGGGTCATGAAGTACAGACCTCCAGCTCATTTCACTACACCAGAGGGATTTCCAGGGCTCTGAGGCATCTTGGGTACCCCCAGAGCACTGAGCATAACAGAAGTGGGGTCACTGCTCCCTGCAGGATGCCTGCTGTAGCAGAAGCAACTGAATCTAGTTTCCCAAATCAGAGGTTAGAGCCTTAGTTTTACTGCATTAACTTTTTAACCCCAAGCTAAATTTAACCTCTTTGCTCCTGAAATTCAGTCTCTTGGGGAGTGTGGCCAGTTTTAAAGGAACTGTTTCACTGAAATCCAAGAGGCTTTGGGCTGCAGACCCTGCACCTTCAGCACTTCAGCAGATTAGGATCATCTTGTTCTTCTCATAAGGAGACAGAAAATACCTTCTTCTTTCTGAAGGTCTGTGACAGAAAGGTACAAATGACATCACACTGCAAAAGGAGCATGCATGTAGCATGTGCACCTGTCAGTACGGCGTTAACTCTGAATAGCTTAGAGACATCCATAAGCAGGAAAAAAAGTTACATAAACCATAAATAATGCCACAAGTGATTGCCTAGCTCTGTTGAGTGCAAAATGGAGATTGCCTTTGGAGCAGCACAATCATTTCTACTACCATTGGCAATGCAGCACATTTTAGATAGAGCCCTGTTTCTCTTGCGGCACAGGTGAAACACAAATCAAAAAAAGGATTAACACTTTTCTTTTAAATGGTGGGGAACCATTTAGAGGGTCCAAAATTGTGTCCCAAGAGACAAGTAAGAAGTGTGAATGATCTCATCTGACTGGGTTGGTAAGTGGAACTGATCACCTGGGGTTCCACCTATAGCCAACAGGGAGAAACGAAGGTGTGATTCATCTGCCCAAAGGCATTCAGAGACAGACGGGAGAGATGAATCTTGGTTTAGGCTCCTTTGCCTGTTATCACATAGACCACAACAGATGACCAACTCAGGGGAAACCCCATCTGTATCTAGTTTACCAAATGTGACAAAGGAGAATGCCAAAAGAAGTTCCCTGCCTGCCCTAGGAGGTCTCTGGTACAAACTCCAGGCTGTTATCTGCCAGCCAGAGTGACCACGGCGCACACGCAACTGGGAATATGTCATTCCATGTTTTGAGGTGGATTTGTTCATGCAGCTCTGGTCAGCTTTGGAGAAACACAGAGAAAAGTAAGCAAAGACCACACTGGGATTGTTCCCAGCCCTTGCAACTGCATCCATCTCAGAAAGATGTTACTTTGAACCGCAGAGCTAGGTATTTCCTACAGGCACAGACCTTGGCCATCATTTCTGCAAATGGCCAGTTATATACTCAGCTGTCCCCGGGTGAAAATACCCAGCACAGAAAATGAGACATGAGTCAGCACACTCAGCACTGGAGTCAATCCAGTGTTAAAGATAGATGGATTCCCCCCTCCTCATTCACTTCATTGTCATACTTACTAAAATCACCTGCTCAGTGCCTCCGGAGAATAAACTCAAATGATGTCTAGAAAAAATTTTACTCCTTAAAGGGGAATATCAGCATTGTCCTATAATAGAAAAGATTGTCTAATCACTTCATCAGTAATTACAAAGAACAGGATATCACTAATTAAAATGTGAAAGTGTCTTATGCAGGGTATAATAAAAAAGGGTAATTAGCAATCAAAGGGAAAGCCACCACCTTGCCACCAGTCTGCATTAGGCTACAAAAAATAGTAATACCCAACTCTAGTACAGCAATTTTCATCTGTAGATCTGAAGGCACTTCTGTGTGGTGGGGAGGCCAGTATCCTGTGTCCCATTTTGTCACTGGAGAGATGAAGACAAGTTACACAACAGGTCAGGGGCAGAACATCCTTTGGTATCTTTACTGATGGCAAGAAGGGGAGTTTCAGCATTTGGACAAGCGCAGTGATTTCAAGGATTTCTATTGGTGTGTACATGTATGAACAGCTAATCTTAGCGAATGTTTCTATATAAAACCAAACAGTAGGGAACAGTCTGCTCCTTGCCATGGCTTTTGAGGTCTGTTTAATGCTGAGAAGCGTGTGCTGTGTACTTAAATAACATCATCAGAGGGTGATTTCTTGATGGGAGATGATAAAGTGAAATCACAGAGAGTAGGAAAACAAAGATACTCAAGTTCTGGAGACAGCAAAGACATGAGTCACTTTTAAAATCACTACAGAAAAACAGTTTCCTTCTCCACTATTATCATCAAGTCACACATTACTGGCCAGAGAACGGACAGAGTGAGGTTTCATTCTCTACTCATCCTCTTTCCCCACCACTTTCTCTAAGCATCCAACACCAGTCTCTAGTGAGGGGTTGGACACAGACTCAGACAGACCTCTTCCGGCTCTTCTTACAGCTTGTTCACACCACTGCAGCCATACAGAACACATGAACTGCAACAACTTGTGCTAGGTTGAGAGTGTAAAATAATAATAGCAAAGTCTGGTTTTAATGTAAGAAGCATTTCCAGCATGCATAACACTTCACCACCCTTCTGCTCCAAAATTTTTACACCCAAATGCCTGAAAAAATAGCTTGGGTTCCTCATCACTTTCTGGGAAAAAAAATAAAATTTAGGAAGTCATCCCAGATCAAAACCACAGGGAAGGGGTTTCCTATTACACAGTATTCTCTTGCTAAAGGAGAGGACATCCCTTCTCTTGTATAGCTCTTCTGGGAGTCTCTGCTTGGTTGTGCTAGAAATAGTTGCTGTAATCTCTTTAAGTTTGGTCATGGTTTTGCTCAGTGCCCATCAGTGGCCTCCCAGCAGCATAAAAAAAAATTATTTTTGTCATTGACAGATTAAAAAAAATCTACTTATCCCCAGAGAACTAGCTAAGCTTGCTCCTCTGGAGAGGGAATCCCCCTCCTCACCACTCCACATACATTGGTCTCTCATCAGCACCCACCAGTGCTTTCCCAGAGCTTTGCTGTAAGCAGCGTAAGCCATGAAACCTCTCTGCTCAGGAACTTATAAAGTTTTTTTTTCTGCCTTTCACATCAGGAAAGGGCCAGGTAGTCAGAGGGCTGAGTCCAGTTTATGGGAGACCTCCACACTGGGGAACACATTGTTGGTGTGGGGACCTCACCAAAGATGCTCTTTGCCTCTAGCCCCTTTAGTGAGAAGGAAAGCCAAGGCGGGAGGGGGGGGGGGGGGGACCCCAGGCGTGGNNGGGGGGGGGGGGGGGGGGGGGGGGGGGGTACCACAGGCGTGGTGAGTTGACATCTCCAGACAGAGGGATGCCTCACACCCTCACCGGGTCCCCATCCTGGTGCAGGTGCTGTGGGATGCCCTGCTGGTGACTGCGTGATATTTTTTCCCTGCTCTCTTTGTTCCAGCTGATGCAGCAGCAAGCCGCGATCATGGCTTCCGTGGCGCAGGGCGGCTACCTGAACCCCATGGCAGCCTTTGCTGCCGCCCAGATGCAACAGATGGCGGCTCTGAATATGAACGGCCTGGCGGCCGCCCCCATGACACCAACCTCAGGTAAGGGGCTGCGGGTGGGGGGGCCATAGAGAGGGCAAAGGGCAGGAAAATCTGGCCACATCGCAGCAGAGACCTGGCAGGACATGTTCGTGGACGTGTTCAGCCCCAATAGGTGTTTACAGTAATGTTGGTCTCGCTGGTGAAGTTCACCTGGAGTGAGGAGTAGAGTCAATCAGATCTTTCTGTTGCCTGGAAGAGGGGCAAAGGGGCAGAGAAAGGTTGTTAACACGTCTGTCAGGGCTGGAGCCAGCTGGGGGTCAGCTTCTGTGTCGTAAAATAGCTCTAAGGGCAAAGTCCAAGGCCTCACCAGCAGTGGGCTGTTGGGCTAGCTGTGCCCCATGCCAAGTGGCACTCACTGGTGGGTGAGGAGAGCCAGAGGATTGAGACCTGCATGCAAAGGTCTTGTTGGGGAGGAGGAAATGTGCTCGCAAGGAAGGCACTAGAAAGGTCTCCCAAGTCTGACCCTTCTCTCTCAGCCCTATCCCTCACACAACTTTCCTTTATCTCTGAGCACAAATGACACAAAACATCCCCCAGTGACCTACATGGTCCTGCATGTTGATGTCCAAAGGGTCAGTGCTGGTGCTATCACAGTCATGCTGGTCCAAAGTCAAACATAATAAGGCTTGTGGTGAGATTCAATATCATTAATAAGATGAGCTATATCTTTGGGACACATAAGCCTTTTCTCTACTGTGAAACAGAACAGAAGGTACTCAGGGAAGACCTCTGGTGCTACCTGGAATGCAAATGTTTGGTGAGAGGGTTTCTGGAACAGAGACACGTAGTTACTGAAGGGCTGCCAGGATTTGACCAGGATGTGAGGTGTCACAAGAAACCCATGCTAGGAGCTGCAGTCTGTGATCCAGTGTACAGAGAATTAAGATGAGGAGGAAACAACATTGGCTTTCCTGGGGCTTGAAGCAGAAGGAAAACATTTGAGCAGGAACAGGCCAAGGAACTGACAGGGCTGATAGTCATATAGCAGCATGGCATGTGGCCTATCAGCAGGGAAGTATGGCAGCAAGGAAAGTGGGACCAAACCATGGGAGGAAAGAAGTGGGAATTTTGACAGCTTTGCAACATACCACCGAGTCTGGTAGGGAAGCAGAGCACTCAAAGGTACATCTTTGGAGGACCATTTCTAAGGGAGAGATTGGGTTAAAAGTGTCTCTAGGGTGATGCAGGTTGCTCCTGTGAGAGGCACTGGGGGTGGGACTCTTTTCAGAAATAGGTGGCACGCCAGTGCCCTTGTGTGAACCTGGAAGCATCGAGCTGGCCTGGGAGGGGACCAGCTTGACAAAGGTTTGGGGTGAGACATGAGAGAAGCAAGCTATGCCTGAGCCAGTTGTGGTGCATGCAGCTCTGGGCAGAGCAGGGTCTGGGACTCCTGCAAAGTGGAGCAGTCAGAGAGGAAAGGAGTAGCTACATAGCCGAACATGGAGAAATCTGGAGCAGAAAAAGGCTGTCTGACGAAGCAGCCAGGAAAGATGCCTCCTGGCTCAGAAATGGGTGGCAGGGAGACCAGGCACCGTACAGCAGTACAGCCCTCCCTAATGAACTAAGCTCGGCTAACCCGTCTGCCAAAGAAAACCTCCCTGTCCACGCTCAGTTTAGCATCTCTTTGCAGTCCGTAGCTGGGAACAATGTCAGCAGCTACTGATCAGATACATATCTTTTCTTTTGCTTGCATTATAATATGAAGGAGAAAAAAAAAAAAAAAGAGAGAAAGGCTGATCTCATTCCACCTGAACTTTGGAGAGCCAAGGAAAAGCGCTTGACTCAAAAATCTTATACCACAGTTTTCAAGATATATGTTTACACAATGATAAATGTATAAACAACAAGTCGATGGAGCTACTGCAAATCCAAATAGAGAAGTGGTTTAATTATATGTGCACCCTTTAAACCTGCTGCTGGAAAGATTATCATATTTGCATTAGCTAGATTTGTTTTGTGTTGGTGGGAGCAGAGAGTCAAACAAAGACTGCCTAGAATTCAAATGCTCTCAGGGCCTGGAAAGCTGAATCCAGGCAGTGGTTTGTGATGGCCTCACCACAAAAGAGCACAAGCTGTTTTGCATATAAATAAGTCTTGAGAATGAGTGAGTTCTGTGACATAGGTGTGTAAATAGTGGTACAACAGCCAAATTCTGTGCCTGCCATCACACCCAGCACATGAAAAATATCCCAACCCTTCTTCGGTGCAAGTTCTGCTCCTCTTCTGATGTGCCCAGTGCCTTTTGGGGACTGTTAAACTCATATTGTCAGAATACAGGAGAGGAAGCCTCATGTTTTTTGCATACTTTCCAGAACACCCGTGACTGGTCATTATTGAAAATAAGATGCTGGTTTAGATGATCCCTTGATCTCTTTCATGGTGGCAGATTTTGCACTCTCCTTATGACATATTTTCAATCATGAAGCCTGTGCACCTTGGCATTATTGCAGATTTACCTTGAATGGGTAGCTTCCTTCATGAAAAACCTCTGTAATGGGTTGTGGAAATGTCCATTGACAATTATTCCTTGGGTGAAATGTTTAGACTTTGAAATGATTCCTTGTATTACTACAACACTCACAAAGCTTGTGATAAGGAGCACAGAAAATATTTCACATAACGTCTGAGCAAGCAAGCCTACAACACTAAAAGCGATTTCTGAGTAGCCGGGAGATATCTGAAGCCTAACATGAATTCTCCTGCTGGCTTTTGTTAGCATTCAGAAAGCCAAATGGAAAATGATCATTCTGCTTCATAGCAGGATTTCCAGTCATTGAAGTATATCTTTGTTCTGACTTGGAATGAAAATGAAACATTTCAAAGTCCTCTGAAAAACAGGCATTAGAAAAAGTGTTTGGAACATTGAAAAAAAAAAAAAAAAGGGGTTTTGATCTTTCCTAAGCAAAAGAAAAATTGTGCTAGAAAAAGGACGCTGGTAACCCAGAAGTCCTAGAGGCTTTGGAGGTATTGGCTGATCACAATGCCTCTGTGTTGGTATCTTCAGGCCTCCTAATCCAAGCCAGTTTTCTGTGCATCCCACCTATAGGGGAATGGGATCCCTGGGACATGACCATGAGTTCATTCAGACTCACAAGTTCCCATTGGACCTGAGTACTTAAGGAGCTGTGGATCCAGGCAAGTCTAACAGACTAGAGACAGGATCCATCTGACCTGGCATCAGCAGTTCAAAAGTCAGACATGTCATTTAAACTAGTTAGCTGGCCTGCCAGCAGTCAATGGTGAGCAGTAGGTAGTCCCAGTAGTAATTCAGATCATAAAAGCTTTATGCTGTCTGCTGGCTTTTTGACAGTTCCCCATCAGGAGTCAGGTTTATCTCACAGAACAGTCTGTAATTGCAAGGCAATTAAATTGACATCTCTGAAAGTTTGGTTCAGGTTTTGCATTTCTCCCATCATTTTTATAATCAGGGTGAAAAATGAATCTGCAGTGGGTCTGCCCCTCTGTTGATTGCACATGTGGCCTAGAAATAAAATTGCATTTAGGATTCCTTCCTTCTCTCTCCCTCCATGTTGTAAATCTGCAACTGGTGTAGCTTCAGTAAGAGATCTCAAACCAATGATGAAACCCACCACTGGCATGCATCACTGCCATTTGTTCTCTGCGGTGGCATTATGCCAGTTTTACTCCAGCTACAGATCTGACCTCTCTAGGGGGGTTCTTTATAAGAAGAAAATTAAAGAATTGCAATGAATATGCCTAAACTCCTCAGACATGCACAAAATAGCAAGCGCAAATCCCTTGCTGCAATTTTAGAAAAAATTACTTACATTGTCTATGCAAATAAAGGAGAGATCCAGAAAAGCAACTAAAATTTTAACTAGCCTTTGTGATTTGCAAGCTGATGGCATATGCTAAGAGCATTGCCTTTGGACTTCAGTTGCCACTATTGGCTCCCTGTACCTCCACAGAGGACATTTTAAAGGCCAACACCATTTAAATAAGCAAAGGGAAAGAGGTAGCTTTTCTGCTCAGGGTATAAGAAAAGAGCTGAAAAATTGCCTGCTTTTGGGGCTGCTCAAACCAGAACATATTAAAACATCTCATGCATTTGTATTGGCTTTCTTAAAGCACCAACACAGATTTTAAGCTGTCATTAAATTGTTATTGGACTAAACCATCATGGAATGTTACTATGGTAAAGAAAATTTCTGCAATTTGTTTAAAAAAGAGGTTACTGCAAAAATGGTGCTCTCAATCAGTAGTATAACCTGACTCAGAAAGTTATTCCTGAAAATAAGATAGGAATTTCCCACCCACAGCTGGCAAGAGAAACGTACAGTTTCATACTTACTGAAAAGTCTTTTGGCCCCCCAAAACATCCTGAATATGTTGCAAGAAACAGTCTGCCCAGTCATTTTAAACATGCACAGGAGAAGACAATGAGGCAGCAAGGGGATTTGATGCTTTCTTCAGAAATTTAAGAATTCTCTACCAGTTGGTGATGGGATCCCACCCAAACCATAAAGACTAAGTTGTTCTTCTGAACTAACAGCATTAACAGGAGGTATCTGGGAAGAAGGAGAGGAGTATGATCCTATGAAAGAGACAAATGTAGCCCAGATTTTGCCCCCATTGAGTGGGAGATCTCTGCTAAAATTCTGCATAGTCAAATTTGGGCCAATCAGTGACAGCAAAAAAACCCATATCACCAGATGTCTTTAGGCTACAAACCAACTTGCCAAACCTTTTAAGGTTCTTTGGTGCTAATGAAGTTCAGGATGAGTTGAACATGAAATGTGTATTCATGAAAGAGTGTAGACAGAGGAATCCTGGAAATTGGTGTGCCCACAAAGCTGAATATCCAAAAAGAAACTGGAGGAACTGCTGTAGAAAGGTGGGATTGAGAATCTGCTTCTGGTGTTAAATGATATCTAGGAAAGAAGTGTCTGCTTATTTAGCAATTTAAACAGGTAATACTCCAGGGAGAAAGCTGAGGAGGAAGGGTGATATTTCTATATTCTTCTATTGCTTGATGTTAGCAATGAGACCATGATCACCAAGTAAAAGCTTCATTCTGTTGAAGAAAGTTTTGCAAGCCTTTCTCTAGTGCTTTCCAAATAGAGGAACAATGGATTGACAGCTTGGGAGTTTTTTTTGTGTCTTGTGTCCTGGATTATCAGAAGGCTTCTGGGCGGGGGGGGTGGGGGGGGTGGGGCAGGCACAGCCGTTGTGCCAGTAGTTTTCTCTGTGTATTTATTGCTTCCAGTTCTCTCCAGCTCTGATTTTGTGTCCTTCCCACCTGCAGGTGGAAGCACGCCTCCTGGTATAACTGCACCAGCTGTGCCTAGCATCCCATCTCCCATTGGGGTGAATGGTTTCACTGGCCTCCCGCCGCAGGCTAATGGGCAGCCCGCCGCAGAAGCCGTGTTTGCTAATGGCATCCACCCTTACCCAGGTAAGCCAGACCAATGCTATGCCCACAACTGCTCCTTCAGTCTCAAGGGGATTATCCTCATACGCAGGCCTTGTTGAGCAGGAGCTACCTCAGAGAGATTGTATCTCACACACACCATCTCTCTAGCATTGGTGCACTTATGTCTTACCCAGCCACAGATGTTATACACTTAAATCTGCATAAAAGACATCAAGGGCATTGTTGGAGGTGAAAGTTTTTTATGTGGAATAGTTGAATACTCATCTGCTGGACAACTTGTCTGGTGAATACAATTGGGACACCCAGCATGTTTTACTTCAGCAGAGGCCTGGCCAGTTCATGCTGGCAGGTCTCCTAGCAGTACTCCCAAGGGTCTTGCTCCTGGCTAGCCTTGAATGATCTGTGTTAAGCCTGTTTGCATCTCCTAGCACCCACCATTGGTATCTCCTGTTAGGATTCCCTTGCAGCTGAATGGGCCTGTGAGGACAAGCCCAGAGGGTACCCATGGCTACTAACCCACACTGCTCCATGTCTCAGACCATGTGCACAGGCAATAGGTCCTGGTCTCCAAAACACTGACTGCATCCAAATCCTGTTACCTTACCAGGCCTGGAGACTGAAGCTCCTTTAACACAGCCACAGAACAGGCTCAGTTTCACCCATCGAATGTGACTAACTCAAAAGATGACAGTAGTGAAAGTGTGATTTTGCAAGCCCTAGCAGTCAGACATGAATGAGGGAAGTTTAAGGATACATACCTACCTCTGTACCTGTGCTTACAAATATATGGACACTCTCAGGCTGTTTTCACCAAGAACTCAGGAGCTTACAAGTCCTTAATGTGCACCCACAGGTTTTCAGCATCCTCTGGTTTTGAGATAGCCGTCTCCTCCTAGCTGTACTTCTGCTAGAAAGATATTCTTTACCATTGCTGTATGCATACTAATAATAACAACCATAACAATAAAAATTTAAGTAAATGTTACTGATTGATCCCGGCCACCAGCTGGCAAAGGACAATTTTACCCTGGGGCACTCGTAGATTGATCTAGTGTACTAGGAAATCAAACACTGAGTCAGATGCCCCATCCAAAAAGCCCAAAAAAAACCCTGACAAAATTCTTTCAATCTCAGCTGGTCCTGGACACTCAGAAGATTCAACATCATGGGGGGTTTAAGAGCTACAAGACAAAAATCACAATGTAGAAATACAAAAGTCTTAGATAGCTACTGCTCAGACAATGTCACTGAAAAAAACCCATGAATGTAGCAAAGGAAAGACTAGAAATGGCAAGAGTGTTGAAAAAATAATTTTATTTCCCCACCTCTTAAACATTTAGCCACGAGTTCAACTTTAAATCAGACTTGAAATAAAGGGTCTTACTGTGCTAAAGGTTAGGCATACATACACATGTTTGTAGCAGCCTAGAGGCATGGGGAGCTCATGGAGGTTTACAGAGGCATCAGAAGGTTGGAGGGAGTCCTTAGTGTACTCAATGACTCAGCCACAGCAGCAAGAGAGCACTGTATCTTTAAGATTATGTAGAATCATAGAATCGTTTGAGTTGGAAACGACTTCCTTTCCATCAAGTTCCAGCCTCCCTGCCATGGGCAGGGACACCTCCCACTAGACCAGGCTGCTCAAAGCCCCCCAGCCTTTGAACACCTCCAGGGATGAGGCATCCACAACTTCCCTGGGCAACCTGTTACAGGGTCTCACCACCATCACTGTAAAGAATTTCTTTCTGGTACCCAATCTAAATCTCCCCTCTTCCAATGTAAAACCATTGCCCCTTGTCCTGTCACTGCACTTCCTCACAAACAGTCCCTCTCCAGCTCTCCTGTAGCTCCCTTCAGATATCAAAAGGCTGTTATAAGGTGTCCCCAGAGCCTTCTCTTCTCAAGACTCAACAACTTCAGCTCTCTCAGCCTGTGTTCATAGGAGAGGTGCTCCATCCCTCTGATCATCCTCGTGGCCCTCCGCTAGACCCATTCCAACATGTCCATGTCCTTCCTGTGTTGAGGACTCCAAATCTGGACACAGTACTCCAGGTGGGGTTCCACGAGTACAGAGTAGAGCGGCAGAATCACCTCCCATGACCTGTTGCCCACACTTCTCTTGATGCAGCCCAGGACACGGTTGGCTCTCTGAGCTGCCAGTTCGCACTGCCAGCTCATATTGAGCTTCTCATCACAACTACTCCCAAGTCCTTCTCCTAAGGGCTGCTTTCCAGCCATTCACCGCCCAACCTGTACTTGTGCCTGGGATTGCCACGTCCCAGGTGCAGAACCCTGCACTTGGCTTGGTTGAACTTCATGCAATTTGCACAACCCACCTCTCCAGCCTGTCCAGGTCCCTCTAGATGCCATCCCTTCCCTCCAGTGTGTCAACTGCGCCACTAAGCTTGGTGTACATGTCACCGACAAAGATGTTAGGTAGTACTGATCCCAGTACTGACACCTGAGAAATACCACTCTTTACTGGCTGCCACTTAGACATTGAGCTGTTGACTACAACCTTTTGAGTGTGGCCATCCAACCAGTAAAATATATAGCCAACCATTCAACTATCCAGCTGTCTAAGTATCTACCTGTTTGCCAGTCTATCATCTCTCTGTTTATTCATCCATTTCTATCTCTATCTTTTCTTCTGCCCTATCTAGCTCCTTTTAGCTAATCTTCTATGAGCCATTACTGCAGATATCAGAGTACAGATGATATTTCTAGATTAATCTTAATAACTTGAGCTTTTGTTACTGTCTCCAAATACTCCGTAATTAAAGAAAGCTTTCAGTTAGGTATTTCATCCATTATTATATAAGTCAATGGCTTTAATATGATTCTCTCTGAGTTTTGGAGAGACTTGCTCAGCCAGCAATTCACAGTAAGTCCCTGTACAAACACCAACAACCTGACACACTGAAAGGTGACAGTCGTCCCTGCTCCACCACACTGCCAGCAGAGAGGCTCCTTTCTGCTGGTACAGCTGACATCCAGATAGTCTGCTTTGAGTAACATTTGGATTTATCTTGATGTGTCTTCAGCTATAAAGTGGTCTTTCTTGGTGCTCAACTTCCCAATTACTTAGGAACACCTTACGTTATAGCAAAGTTGTAGAGGCAATAGTGGAAGGCCAAATCCCCACCTCTCATTTTACTGTTCTCACTGGCAAGGGAACACTGAAAGCAAGTTGCTTTGTAGCAGTTTGGGTGTAGAACACACCATATGTTTGCTCCATCGTACTCTCTTCCTTCTTGTGAGCATTTATGCACTCTCCAAAACTTTACTTCTTGCCACAGGTTTTATTGAGGCCTGGAGCTTATCAGCATTAAAAAAAAAAAAAAAAAAGGATTAGACATTTATATGGCTAATGAGAACATCCACAGTCACATTAGACTGAATAAAAACGTAAAAAGGACACAAACCTTCATGCTTTATGATATAAGCCAGCCACTAATTACTTGGGGTTAGAAAGAAATTTTCATCACCAGGCATCTTATTCCATCATTGTTCATTATGGGATTTTTCACACTTTCCTCTGCAGCATCTGTTACTGGCACTGACCTGTGGTTCTGCATGTCTGTGTTTCTAAATGCAAGGGTAGAAATAAAATAATAAAGCTGAACATGCAATTGCACTAACATTATAGAGAAGAAAAAAATATGCCAGTCCCCATCCAAAGTCAGCATCTTCCAAACAACTTTCTTTTATAGTATATTTCTCATTCTAAAAGTGGCCAAGAGTGCTGCAGTGTTATGTACATAACCATAGTCTTGCTATGATTATGACTTGCAATATATTGTTTAAAGCCTGAATTTTGCTCTCAGATACTCTTTCATACTCCACAAAAAACTCAAATGTGGGTTCCCAGCATTATATCCTGTAGCAGAATGGTCTTTGTTGAGTGAAAATAGCAAAACAGGACAATCCAAATCTGTAGAGGCATGACATCCACATCATTCAGACCCAAATAAATCCCATTAATTGTGCAGTTTGTCTACATGTCCGCCTTGGTATCTAGCTATAATATTTTTGATGCTGCATTGAAAGGACCCAAGAACTCCATAGTATTTGCACTATAAAAACAAGTCTATATCATGTAATTGTATTTACCCTGTAGTTTCTTTAGTTCCACCTCTTCTTTTTTTTTTTTTTTTCTTCTTCTCCTGTCTTCCCCTGTGCTCTTTTATAACATTCCCTTTGTCTGGAACACTAGGTATCAACTGAGTTAGCTACTGAACCATCAATGGCTTTGGGGCAAAGGCAAGAGTAGGTCAAATGCCCCTACTCACCACTTCTCTGAACACAGCCCTGGTGCCCGCAGGAATTTGCTTTTTCTGTGGATCTGGCACAGCTGTGGATCCATGCAGTAGCACTAGAAAACCCATCCTTGCAGGCATACTTTTTTGCAAGCCTTGCTCTCACCTTCTCCAAGCTCAGCCAATACATAATGCCTCACAGCGCACTTTTTGGCATGGAGAGAGTCACAAAGGAGTAAATATTTCCCCTTCCGCTAGTCTGAGCCCCTTTGGCAATATAGCCTCTTTTTTTTTGTATTAACGCCTGCTCTTTAGTCTTTCGGCTTGCAGAGGTATTGAACATGGCAATGTGTCACAACATATAGTGGGGAGAAAACATAATCTGTTGTGCCATGATCTTGTGAGTCACTCTGCAGCAACACAAGGGTACTTGCCATTTCCCCATTAGCCATAGTAACAGGGACTGAGCTCTTCTGCCAAAGCTTCTTAGCCACCCAGAGCCCAGTGCCTCTTTTATAACAGCGTGTGCATGATGTACAATAACAGTGGAGACCATCTGCACCAGTTTCTGCTGTCTCACACCATCAGCGCTCTGCTCTCCAGCATCAGGGCCTGCCCTACTGAATTGCATTGTGAGTGCTGGATAAAAGGCAAACTCCAAAAATAAAGCCTCCTTGGGAAGAGAAGGGGAGAGAGAGATGAGAAAATGGTGAGCACAAAGGGCAGCAAACAACAGAGAGAAGGAATTGGCTGTCAAAGGATCAGTGAAATGAGGCAACTGGAAGGAGGCACAGAGCAGAGCCCCCAGAAGAGAGTGAGAACTGCTCTATGGTCTCCTGCCCAGTGATGTTCCAGGAAGAATTGGAACATCCATAACATCCAACAGCTCTCAAACAAAGTTACTCCCCCTGGGCCAAGGGATGTCCAGCTTGCCCAGAGCCAGAATCCAGTGATATGGCAGCTTTGAAGCCTCAGATGGGGAATCCTTTCCCAGATGTGAGCTCTTCAATCATTTTGGCTGGGCGTAGGCTGCTGAGGAACATAAAGCAAAGTTCCCTCGGTCACTCTTAACACATTATAAACTTGTCACCTCATGTACCATTTCAGTTTCTGACTAACCACCACTGCCAGGGCTGGCTCACACTCTCCTCTCTGTCAACACAGCAGACAACATCCACTCTCCTTTGGTTACACTCTGGGTATGTCTAGGCAAGCAAGACAGTAAGATCCACTTTATATCCTATTTGGGGTCCAGCCTTCCTTGGTGAGGACTAGCTGATGTTACAAATGGGCAGCCAAACCTTTATGCCCACAGGTTTCCAAGCCACCATTGAGATTGGCAGTGAAGGTATAGATTGGCATAGGTGAATTCCTGCACAGTAGAAACTCACGTGTCAGGAACTGAAAACATCAACTTTGTTGGTCGGCGCTTTTTTTGTGTGTGTTTTTTCTGAATTTTATGGGGTTTTGTTTTGTTTTGGCTTGTGGGTGTGTTTTTGTGTTTGTTTGGGTGTGGTTTAGTTTTTTTAGGTTTTGTGTTTGGTTGCTTTTGTTTTGTTTTTTTTTTAATGTGGTTGGACTCGATGATCTCAAAGGTCCCTTCCAACCACTAAGATTTTGTGATTCTGCGATTCTGTGAACTTACTTTCCTTGGCTCAACAAAGATCTATCAGGCAGTACCCATTGCCAGCAGAGACAGGATTCAAACTTCATCTGTAATTATTATTATTATTACTCAAGCTAATTTTGTAGGGGAGGAATTGCCGGCATGCTAATATGACAGCCTTATCTATTAGCTCGTCAATTAGCTAGCAGATCTGCTGATGGGCAGGCTGCTGCTGCTCCGGGCCAATGGTCCCAGGATTGGTCCTGATCACAACAGACACCATACTGTGATGTTGGGCAAGATCAGGGCTTCACTTGTGCAGGCAGAGAAAGGGACTGACTTACCCCACACCCAACATTTCAGTCCAGGAAGATGTCAGAGAAGAGTTTGGAGAGGAGGTGAATCAGGAGAACAGCAATAGAATGATCTGCCTGCACTGTGGAAGGCCCACAGGGTGAAAACCAAGCCCCACAGCATTCAGTCCAGACATATACCATGCCCTGGAAGTGTACCTGGCTCAGCGGCCCCCAGGCTAAGTTACTTGTTATAGGAAATCTTTGGCAGTGTTGTGTTTGTCCGCTCTAAATCTCCAGATGAGAGCTTTCCTGTTCACATTCTGTATCAGCAGTTCCAAAACTGCAACAGTGAGCACCTGAAATATCATTATGACTAGGAAGCATTTATTTGACCCATTTGTAACAATCTGCCACGTGCCATAAACCACGCTTTACTGGTAAAATAAATAAGTGAAGGAATGCACTCATTAAAAATATAATAACAAGTTGCCATCTTCAATTGTAGTCTAAGCTACTTTAATGATGCCATGTACTTCCAACAATCGTGCTGCAGCCATAATGAATGAGGTTGTTTAAGGCAGTTGTGGGAGCCTTTCAAGAGCCAAAGTGCTTTCTCCTCTGATCTGGAAGAAGGTGTAAATACAAATCAGGCTCTGCGCTGATGTTTTCAGAGGCACCTAAGTGAGTTAAGACCTTGAGCTTTATTTTTAAAGGTGATTTAAACTAAGCTCCCCAAAAATATGGAGTTAAGTGCCTTAATAGCTTTTAAAACATGACCCTGACTTATGTGTTTATGGCCTTAGGCAAAAGGAGGGAAGTCTGGTCCTGACTCTGCTGTTGAATTAATTTGTCACCTTGGCCAGCCACCTCCACCTTTCTGCATTTCCAAGACTTCTGTGTCTTTCTTGCCTTGTCCAGTGGAAATTCTTCAGTGCCAGACATAAATTCTATCATGTTTTTGCACAGCCCCCATCTCAGCAGCAGCTCGATTAGGGATGGGACTTGGAGGTGGGACTATTAAGAAAATAATAAAGATAATCTTGACTTCCAGGAATGAACAACATGAATTTTATAGTAGGCCCATATGTTGTCCCACACAAGCATTTATAAAACCTGGGGATGCTACCAAAAAGGCTTTTCCAACTAACAGCGCTGGATTTCTTGGCTCCTTTGACATGTCGGGGAAAAGACAGTGGGACAACATGTCTTTGACAGACTGGTGTCCAGCCCCTAAATGGTGAAACGAGACTATAAAACACAGGATCAGTCTCTGTTTTCTGCCGGATCAGCACATTCTTTCTGTTATTGCAGTTATTGTTGTGTCTGAATACCTAATTAATTACAACAGTAAACGCTGGCTTCTTTAATCACAGCATCAGCTGTCCTAATCAATCTTAATAATATGGAATCTGTACTATGGCACCCATGAATTTTAATCTACATAAATTTCTTAAGACCTCTCGCAAGCTTGTTGTACGAAATGATATAATTATGGATATAGATTAGGGCTGTAGAGAGTGATTTAAATTGGATTTAAGGAGAAGGTGAATAGAGTCCTCCCACTCATTTATTTATTTATTTATTTTAATCCTGGCCTTCACATAATTTTTTTTTTTTTTTTCCTATCATTATATTATTTCCACCACGCTGACTGAACGGTGCTGCTTCTCTTTGGTTTTGTCCTCCTTTCCCATCCAGCCTCCCAGAGATGACAGTGGCCAAGCTGCATTTCCTGGGAAAGATGTAAAATACCTCCAGGACAGTGATAGGAATGAATAGATGGGGCAGAGCACAAAGCTGCAAATCTGGGTGATGACTTGCTTTTGTAGACCTTTGCAGGTAGCAGCACTGCAGAATAAAATGAAATAGATGGAATAAACCATGTCTGTCGGGAAATGCATGGATAATCAGAAGCAGGGGTGAAGAGGACATCATCCAGGTGTAAGGTTTGCTGACTCCTTCCACCAAAGTTAAATATCAGGTTGTCTTAGGAGCTCAAAATGTGCCAGATCTTGCTTTTGTCTCTCAGAAACTCTGGTCCTCTCTGATTGCATAAAGCAGATTTCCTTGGTTTTCTCTTATGCTTGACCTTCTCTTATGCTTGAGCATGACAAGGACACTGTCCCATACCCCACTGAGGTGGAAGGAGGACTCCTTTTGATGGCTAGGCAATAATCGTCATCCTTTTTTCTTACCACCCCCACATGCTTCTATGCAGCTCCTCCTGATTTACACCCCTGACCATCACAGCAGATTCCAGCCCGCTGTCACCTACAACCGTTTTCACCAGGGTCACCCATATAACAGCTCGTCTTGGCCAGACACTGTAGCCAGGTTACTGGCACCTCAGGAAGGATTCTTTATAGACCATCAATTAAACTGATTTTATTTCTTTTTAACAATGTGCTTCATTCTGCCACCTCCATCTTTTCATTCCCTGACAAAAGCTAAAACATCAGGCCTAACACTAGCTGAATGCCCCTTTAAAAAGTTGGATTTCAATCTAGAGATATATCAGTAGTAAGAAAGCTTCCTGGTGTTAATTTTAAAGCACTGGTCTTTCATGCTGACTTGGGAAATCATACTTGGTTTTTGGCATCAGGCAGAGGATTCAGAAAGTGACATTAACGGATCTACTTTCTTTGAAGGACTTGGGAGTCATTTCTTGACTTCTCCCTAATGAATAAGTGCTGCCTTCGTTAAATTTATATTTATTGCCATATAGTAGGTCATTGGCTTGTTTTATGTCTCCAGGTTTATGGAAGGTTATCTGCCATGGTCACCTTGTGGCATCTTGGCCAGGATTGTCTCACAAAGAGACAATTCTATCTGAGCAGGATTTTTCCCATGGAGATATGGAAATGATCAAATTAATACAGACACGATGTCCAGGGAAAAGCTTCTCACCCTGAGATGCCAAATGAAGTTACTATTAACATCTGTTTGCCCTGGCAAGGCCAGGTCCTCAGCTTCTGTAAAGCAGCAAGGCTACACGGGCTTCAGCAGGGCTGACATGATTGATAGTTGTCCTCTGGCCTCTCAGGAGCCTCTCTGCTTCTTTTACTTCACCAGCTGATCCTCAGTGTGTACATTACATTACATTTAATCTCTTAAATGTCTGTATGTTGGATATAAGATCTCCATGAGTCTTACCACAAGGAAAGCTATTTCAAATGTTATCTGCAGGCAGATTTGCATAGATAGTTACCAGCACATCCAAGGTCTTTCGATGATGTTACAACTTAGTGGCATAATAATTCTGGTCCAAAAGCCCTTTAAGGTGCTTTATGATATTCATGTCCCTCATCTAGTGTCTCCTATATCCCTATAGCTCTTACCAGCCCTTACTCAGTTATTCAGCTTCTGGGCCACAGGGGACTTACACCCTGACACAGATAGAATGCAGAGGACCTGAGGTCTCTTCCCAGCCCCAAATACTCATGCTCAACTAATATTTGCAGTCACAGGGAAAACTGGACCTCTGGATGGGGAGAAAGGGTGTCTGAGACAGGGTAACTCTCCTACCTCAACATAGCATGATCTGTGTGAAGGCCACAGGGGTGCAAACCTTATTAAGTTATGTGTCTCTTATGGAAAAATAAAGCAACCTTCCCTCATGGTCTCCTTGTGCTGAGACACAGAAATAATTCATGTCTCCCTATCACTTTGAATTTTAGCACGTTGTGTGCTCCAGTCTACAGTCACACATAACCCCTGGAGCAGAATCACTCTCGATCATACATCTGAGCCCTTGCTGAACTTTTCACAGGTCATTAGTAAGTAGGAGGGCTGTCACTTTGCTGAACACCGCATGGCCACAACTTCCTCAAATGTCTAATCTCTGTCTTGAGATTTCTGGATCGATACCAGCCGTTGGCTTCATCCACACTACAGCTGGGAGCGCAGGCAGTTATGCCCTTCACTAGGTTTAATTCATCTGGCAGAGTGAGCAGCAGCATGAAGATATGCTCATGGCTGCCCAAGCTACCTTGGCTTCGTGCCGAGGTACCCAGCCAGCACTGGAGTCTGTGTTCCTGTATCTTCATAGGCTGTGTGTTGGCCAGCATGGACACATCTACTGTACTGAAGTCACATCTTCATTTGCTGAATAAACACACTCTTCAAGCTAAGGAAGACAAGTTCTTCAGTAAGCAAAGGTCATCACTTTTGCTTTTAAGAGCTGCCAAATTAAATTTCTTGCAGGCGGTGACTCACCACAATTGCTTTTCACAAACAGCCAAGGTAGGGTATGAGACTACGAGTAAACACAGAGCCCCAAGCCAAGGGTTACTGCCTCCCCAGTGCTGTCTAGTCCTACTGAGTCCTACTGCCACAGGATGCTTTTGACTCCTTCCTTTTCAAGAGCATCCAGGTATGGCTGGGTCAGTGTTATGGTCCTGTGTGTTAGACCAGTCACCTTGCATCTTCTGTACCCATAAGTTAGTGATTCCCAGCCTGCAGAAAAGCTGACTGAAACTGAGGGAGAATCTTGCCACCAGCTTGCACATGCTGTGTGCCAGGAGGAAATTCCCTGTGTGATCAAGGCACATGCCTGAGAAAGAAGCACCCAGTTAGGTACTACCCATACTGACAAGCCATTAGGACTAAGGAAAACAATTGGGAAGGAAAAAGTCTGCATTTAAAGGACTGTTGCCCCAAACTCTTTAAATAAAGCATTTGTTCAGTTTTAATATTTAATCTCAAAGGTAGACTATGATTTTCAGTGTATTTTTCCTGGAGATAGTATGACTTCAAAAGAAGATGAGATATCCATGGATGGGGTAAGGAGAGGAGCTCTGCAGTGAGCCAGGTATTCCTATTGAGGACATAGACTCAGCTATAGCTGTGAGAGTGGGCAGTTCCCATGTGGGCCAAGCTAAGGCAAGGAATAAAGGACCACAGTCATACAGGTACTGCTCAGTGACTGCTCCCGTATCGATGACAAGACAGTCAATGTTCACTTTTCATCTGGAACAATATGCTCAACTTTCTGTTTTCGAGGAAAACAGTTTTGAGCAGAGGCTAAAACAAACAGACTTTAGTTGCTTTCTTCTTCAAGACAGCAGGAATAAGCGGAAATAAGATTTTCTAATCTTTTCCTTCAGTTTCTGGAGCATCCGCTCTTTAAAAATATAGCTTTGCATCTCTATTATGCCTACCACTGATCTCCCACAGGTTTTAATGTGGTGAAAATCCTTACAGTGGCAGTGCTTCCCCATTTCACATACATACGTATTGAGGGACCTGCCAGGAGACAGCTAGAAAATCAGACAAACAAATTCCAACCTAAGACTGAAATCCCACATACTTCTTCCTGTGTCTACCACAGCCTCAAAGTCCAGTAATGTCTATAATTAATAGAACCCCCCAAGCCTTAGACAGCTAATTGGGACTTTCCCCTCAAAGTTTGGTCTTCTTACCTTTCCTACCTATATTTTGGAAGAAAAGTGCAAGACCTTGCAAACTTCCCTCATGATTAATGGTGTTCTTTGAAGTTAGGGCTCTAGCTGGCATTTACATTTGTAGGAAAAGACTTTGTCCATGTTCCTTGGGTCAGTAACATTTCACATTTGCCAACCTCCCCCACAATTTGGCATGGAGTCAGTGTTTCTTCTTGGGTAGGTCAATGGCACCAGATTTCCTTCTAAGAGTTACACACCTTTGCATCCTCCAAGCCCTTGCCTCCAGCTACAGCGCTGTGCTTGTAAGAAGGAAGAAGGTGGGATGGAGGGGAAAATGGTAGCTCCCTAAGGGATCATTCTACAAGTAGGAAGCCGGAGGGACTGCTTAGATGTAGAACTGTGAAGCACCAATAAATACAAATTAAACTCATAACAAGAAGTGAAATATTAGGGCCAAGGTGACATTTGGACTGGAGGTTCAGCCAAGCTTTGCTTTAAATATTTTATTGCTGCAGATAAAGAAAGAGCTTATCTAACACATTTCTCTTTCTCTCACACTTTTTCTCTCCCTATCAACCAAAGGGGAAAAAGAAAAAAAAAATCTTAACTAGCTTTTGTTGTATTTGAGCTAGACTTCAAAGATTCACAAAAATAAACAGTTTTAAGGGGGAGGATTGCACACTTGTAAAGAGAGAAAATGCACTTTGAAGCCAGCAAGGGACTGCATGCCTTACGCAGAGATTCACAGCATCCTCCCTGGAGCAGACAAGTGGTGTCCCCCGCCCCTCCAAGCAGCATCTCCTCTCTCACAGGGGGCTGCCTGGCAGCAACACAGTTCTTCGAAGGGATGTGGGGCTGGCAGGAGCCACTGCTTTGTTCTCCTCTCTTTCCTCCCACTATGCCCATGTTGTTTTCTGCTCTGATTGAAACTTTCATGTGACTGTAGCTGTCACTGAGATCTGAGTTTGCACAGCACCTAGCACAGTGTCAGTCCTGGCACAAGCTGCTCCTCTTCTGGGACCTTCAGCCCCTGGGTCTGTCTGCCTCACACAACATATTGATGAGGGAAGAGGAAAGGAGAGCGCCTGTCATGTTTTAACCCATTAATTCCTTCTCTCTCTTGTGTCTCCACAGCACAAAGCCCCACTGCAGCAGACCCCTTGCAGCAAGCCTACGCTGGAGTGCAGCAGTACGCAGGTCGTTAGTATTAACACTTTCTCCCAATAAACCTTCCTCTTCTCTAAAGCCTTTAATCTCCGAACATGCCTGAAGGGTCTGGGGGAAGAGAGGTGTTTGCTGATACAGGGGCGAGCTGGGGGCCACAGACACTCAGATTAAATTTGCACTTCTTGTGAAAACAAACATAAAGCCCAAGGTCTTCTCTCCCTAAGGAGACAACCTCCTCCCTGTCCCCAGGGGAAGACTGTCTCTGACCCATACTTCAGTGCAGCCTCATTGTCAGGACCAGGTCCTATCTGCTCAGCACAATGCACAAGTGTAAAATCAGGCCACAGATTTGGAGGCCACTTTCTATAACAGGTCTCCTGAGTGCTGTGGTGAGGAGGGGAGGTAGGCAACCAGGCCCTGCAGAGCCACTGCTGCTGTGCCTGGCAGGTTATGGCATGTCTGCACGTACCCATATTTTAGGGTATGCCATACCACAGCTAAGTCAGTTTGAGGTTTGCTAAGGACTTCTGCAGACGTACTCCTGGCTTCCCAGCAGCTTTCTCCACGGCTCTCAATGGCTCATCCTCCACTTGTGCCACCGTGTGTGCTGAGCAGCTCCTTTGCAGCTGATGGACTGACACCAGCCAAAGTGACCTGGTGCAGACCACGACCCCGCCGTGTTCAGACTCCCCTCGCGGGGTGCCCATGGTCAACGTTGTGAGGAAGCTGCCACCCCAAAGTCATTATTTCCTGTGGTAACTGGAGCAATCATGGACTCCCGCTGAGGAATGGCTATTATCTCATGTCAGCACTGTATCTGGAAACTTAATTTAATTCTCCATGTAGGGCTTCATTTGCCGGTGTTTTAGTTATTGTCATTTATTGCTTGTGAGGTTTGATAGATGGGAAGAAGCTCAACCCTTTGAGCTGTTAATTAACCCCTCTGCACACACATGGCCCCTATCCCCCTCTCTCTGGGCTCACAGGCGACCCGTACTCTGTATTTTTAGCAGCAAGGCACATCATCTACCATCTGTGGTACTGAATGGCTCCCCTTGTCTTCTTGGTGGGGGAGCTGAGGTGCGGAAAATTGTTTAATTGCTGCACACTGTTTCCCCTGTGTTTGTGTGAGGAAGAGGAAAGTCTCTATGGACATCAAAGAAAACTTATATCTGACAGTGTATGTACAACTGTGCCTATGGAGTGTGTGGGTATACAAAGGTTAGAATAAGAGAGGAAACACACATGTGAACAGTTTTTGTGAGCATGTGAATTAATCGGGGTTCAAGAGATGGCACAGGGAAATGTGTGCATGTGCTCTTTGCGTGGCTATCAGCATGGGCATCAATGCACCGAGCTCGTGAATGAATGTGCTTGTGGTACCATCTGGGGTGATTATGCATCTCTGTTGGGGGAGATCTCAGCAGGGATCCCCACTTACACTACATGGCTGTCCCTAGTGCTACTGCTGAGGAAGCTGAAGGGAGAGTGGGTGCTTGGCACCATGCAACACCTCCTTGGGCACAACCGTGATGCTTCTGTCACATCTCAGGCTACATGAGATGGCCCTTCACAGAGCCAAAATGCAGGGTCAAAGCCTACCTCTAGCTTGGTATAATGGTTTGGAGTGAAAGCTTATTTCTTCCCAACACTGAAGTCTGTCCCTCTTTCTTCTCTCCCTTTCTTTCTCCTGTAGCTGCTTATCCTGCTGCTTATGGCCAGATTAGCCAAGCGTTCCCACAGCCACCTCCCATGATCCCACAGCAACAGAGAGAAGGTGAGTAAACGGTCTGCCCTCCTTTCTGACCCCAGCACGCCATCCCCACCACATCAGTTCCCCACCTCATACACCTAGACAGTGGCCATTAATCACCCAATTGCTTTGAATCCCATGTCCACTGAGACTTTGCTCCATTTCCACACGTGGCACAGCACCATCGGCACTAACCCTAGTGTGCAGGAACACCCCCGTGGGGAGTCACTGCTGAGATCTCAGTCCCCAGGGAGGGGACCACACTGATGAGCACCAGCCAGGGGAAGACCTGCAAGCAAAAGGCAATAATGTCCAGTGGGGTCCTGTGTTCGAGGCAAGCAACAAGAATGCGTATATAAAAAGCAATTGCATTGGAATAAAGAAATTAATAGGAAACAAAGCACTGGTGACCCTTGATTAGAAGCCAATAACACAATTCCAGACACCTGTTATTTAGAGAACAAGGGGCTGCTGTTTATAGGAGTCCTTTCAGCCTCTTTTAAGAGTCTGGAAACAGAAATTGGCCCATCTAGAACACAATCTCTATATCAAAATGAGCTAAACTATATAGTAAAAGTACCTATTTCTTTACACTGACTATAAGAGGAACCTGGCTTATCTAATCCACAGGGCTGGATGGCTTCACTGGAGACATGGAAAATAAGGAGAGGTCAATCTCCCACAACTTTCTGTAAATGTTCTGGGGGACAAGCACATCATATATCGTTTCCTTTACAGTCAGTGGGGAGCAGTGGGATCCTCAGAGATTGTCCTCCAGCGAGTCCATGATTCCCTTTTTGACCACTTGCCTAAGTGAGGCGTTTTAGTCAGGTGCTTCAGCTTAGTGTAGAGACCCTCATTTTAAAGAATTACATTTCTGCTTTTATCCTCTGTTAGATCACTAATTCAGATATATCCTATGTTATTCATGTTATTATATATATATAATGATGTTTAATATTTTAATATAGTGTAACAGTCAGAATGAAATGAATCAAGATTACACTATCAAACTAAAATATTCTGACAGCCTAGAACTATTTTGTGGGAGAAATCTCATTTTGTAAGAAAATTAGAAATGTCGGCATTTTGATCTAATTTGGAATTAATTTTTTTCCGAAGTCAGAATTTCCTGGGGAACGCAACTTCCAGCTCCTGATTAGCTCTAGTACATGTCCCTGCTGTGAGAACAGATGCACAGACCTAACGTATCATTACAGAGATGTTTCCCCCATGCTGAAGGACTTTGCTTTTTATTACTTACTGGGGCTAGATTAAGCACAGGACAAAATGGCGAGCAGATCATTGCTCAGCGTAGCATTGTGCCAGGCACCACCATAAGCAAGGGATAGCTATTGTGCACACTTTGAAGACCCACTGCCCAAAGACACCCATGTTCACAAGGCATGGTGTGTCTCTGAGGGTTGCAGGTGAGTGTCACCCAGTGGGCAAATTATCTCATAACTCCTTTCTCCATCCTTTAAACAGCGAGTATGAGTGTGGTTGGGGGCCAGATAGATGAGACGACCTACCAGTCCAGTGCAGATTGTCATTCCCAGTGTCCTCCATTTTCCTGCAGTGTTTATAGATGCTATACATATGCGCTGATAGGGTGTATAGGGTGGAACAGATCCAAAGTGGTCAAAGCTACAGATGAAGTCTTGATTCAGGCCATGTCAACCAGGCAGCTTTTTCTGCTGCCTGCTAGAGGGAGAACCTCAAAGATATGACAACTCCCTTTTAGCTGAGGGTCAAGACCTTTAAGCATCTCTAACTTTAACAAGAAATCACAGCAAGAGGGAACTCTAATAATAATAATAATGCTCAGTGCTGAGAAGAGTACTTCGTGTTTGCAAGGATGTGCACAAACATTGATTTGTTAATGAACCAGCCCTACTACAACAATAACATCAATGATCACATTGTTAATAACAATGCTAACTCTCCACTCCCAGATCACGGTTGGATAACAAGCCCAGAGCCGCTTGGCTACCGCAACGTTCCTGTAGAGATTAGTCATTACTTCCACACCAGCGCTGAGTCTGCCGGCAGCTGACAGGGTACATAGGGTGGAACAGATCCAAAATGATCAAAGCTAGAGATGAAGTCTTGATTCAGGCCATGTCAACCAGGCAAAACTTGGGGGTAATTTAAATTTTGTATGGTATTACTCATCTTGGCGTACCTTCTGAAACGCAGAAGTACCTTAGATATTAAAGAGGTGCAGGCTTTAATCTGCCCTCTCATCTGCCCTGTGCTCAAACATACTGGGAACTCAATAGCAAGCAGACGCAGAAAGAGCAATGAAATTCCAGCTTCTAAATATTTGCTGTAGAGGTGAGGTGTGTAGCCGGCCAAAGGGCTGCAGGATAACTTTGTACAGGTGTCTTGCAAGACAGACCATTTTAAATTACTGTTGGAAGAGTAGTCTAGTCATAGCCTTTCCTTGTGACGCTGATTCCTGGTGTTGGGGATGTAATGATAGACAGCCGATGTCAGCGTGGGTGTATACTTACTCAGGTTGCCAGTGAACACCCAGGAATAGGTTGTGTTTGCAACTGTCCCCCTGTCAAAAAACTACCAATGAGCAGGAGGGTGAGGACCGTGCAGAACAGTGATTTAGCAGCTCAGATCGAATGAAGCTAAGTCAACATGGACGCACGGCAGAGCTCTCTACCATGTACATCTGTGCCCTCAGTCATGAGTTTTTGCATTATCCAGCATGGTTTGCTTGTAATTTAACGACCATTAATAAACTCTGCATTCCTTAAAACTTTTCATTCCCTTTTGACCAAATCAAGGCTATCTGTGCTTCTGGTGTATTAATGAACAGAAATATCTATAACTTAAGGCCATAAAACCAAGAGCCACAGTAGATGTCAGGGTAGAAATGAAGCTTGATTCTCTTCTCATATGTCATGAAGATTAGATTTCCAGCTGACTTACAGCCCTTTTGAAAGCCAAAGTAAAGTGTGTGGTAAATAATTTTAGTACTGTACTCAGCCCTGAACTGCCAAGTATACTGATCGCCAACAATCCATTAACTCAGTCCAAAACAAGACTTTTCTCTCCAGCAAGACAGTTGGAGTCTTCACTAAGGTTTTGCCATACCACCTTCTTCCTCTTGTACCAGTGACCCTGATCAAGTCCTCTAAAACTCATTGCACGTATGCACTGAGAACTAACTTAGCTCTTCACAACATTCTGAGCTGAACAACTCATGCCTTTGGTTTCTTAAAAATATACACCTATATACAAAAAGGTGGCCATACACATAAACACATTGTCTTCCATGGAATGCCCACATTAACTTGACTCACGCAGAAAAAAACCACAAGATAGAGCGGTTGAGACAGAGAGAGATATTATTTTTTGAATTCTTTGCCAAGGAGTCTAACTGTGACAGGTAGCTTATGGATGGATGGATGAATGTAACAAGAAATTGCTTGTTAAATTCTAATGGTAGAATTTTTGTATGTGAGAGTAGTATAACAAATCTACCCTAGGTTGTTTCTCAGTAGCACGTGGAGCTTTCAGCACTGGAAATTAGCAAAATCCCCCTATAGCTGGGAACAGGGTGAGTTTGGCTTTGAATGCCTGGTTGGTATGGAAAGCTGAAGTTTCCCAGCCTCATTTCAGAGCTGAACTGGGCTTTGAGGATGGTTTTTTCACCTGCTCCCTGGTCTCTTCATCTTGGTCTCCAAGCAGTGTCAGGTAAAGCTGATTTCAGGTTGAACTAAGGGTTGATTTCTCCTTGAGCCCAAACTCTAAACCTTTTGTAGACGGAGTCATGTGCTTCCCGGTCTGCCTTAGGCCTGAGTAGGTCCTTCTCAGCACACACAGGCAGAATCCCTACTCATGTACAACACATCCAAGACCCCAGGAAATGCAGCTGGCATTTTTGAAAGAATTTGCCAGTTTTACAGAGCAAACTGCTGGCTCTGGTGAAGTCAGTGGGAATTTTGCCACTAATTGCAGCAAAGCCAAGATTTTACCCATTCTATTATAAAGTCAATCTCAAATCCCATAGCAGAAGTGCTCTGGGGTACGTTCAGATGAAGGAATGAATTTTTCCCTGCTATTCTGGACCGTGGTCTTCTCCTGGGCAGAATTTTCTCAATACTAACAGACACCTAAGGGGGTCGGTATTTGTTTAACACTTTCAGACTGTTTCATATCTAGTTTATTGTGCCAATAATTCTGCGTTGTGGAAATGAACTGCAGAAAGGACTGCAGAAAGGATAGTTGCTCAGTGAGGAAATGAAGGAAAAGGCAGACGGGAGGTGGGGGAAAGATGGAAAAGCTTGGCATGAAATAGGGGAGCCTGATTGTGGGCCACTGAGGTTCAAAAGTAATTTAGCTAAGCAGATGACCGGGTGCCTAATTAGTTAATTATCCCACCGTACCACTATCCCCCCCATTTGGAAGAAACCCTGTTACCATCCTCATGACCTCTAGGAAACGCTCAAGTTGCAAAGGATCAGCTGTTCCTTCGTGACAGTCCTTTTAGCAAATTAGTGGGGAAAATTGTGCTTAGCAAATATTCATTAGGGCTTCATTTTCCATTAATCCAAAAGGAAATGTGGAGAGCCTGTGACTTCAATCACGCTGAGGCCCAGGAATTTTAATGAGCTTTAAATGGGCATCTGTCAGAATCCTGACTTCGGCGTACTTCTCCTGCCAGCCGGGGGGATGAGTAATGGCTAATAAAAGGTGGGAGCATCTATGCAAACTCCTCTCCCTAACAGGAAAGTCAAAGTTGTAATTTGCTGTGTTATGACACTGCAATTATGCCCTGATGAAGAAAATGAGAGTATTCAAAAAACCCTTTCCTGCCCCATGCTCTGCCCTAGAGGTACATGGGGGAAAGTTGGCTGAACCAGGGCACAGGGTTGTAGGTACCTGGGCTGGGAGGAAGGGGGAAACCTCTTACTCTCATGCCAATGAGCACACACTGTACCCCTTCATCTCGACCCCCATGAGCAAAGCAGAGCTGGAGTTACCTGGCAAGGTCAGTGCAGAGCTGGGCAGCAGCTAGAAGTACCTTTGGAAATAGGACTATGAAAAAAACGATCCCTGCGTGCTCAGACTGTAGAGTTTTCCAGTTTTCTGCTAGTGAACACTGCAAAAGGTTGAAATGTTTGGGTTTTTGTTGGTTTGGGGTTTTGGTTTTTTTTTTTCAACAAAACCACTTGGACACACCTGTTTCCTTTTGACTTTTTTCTCAAGTATGGTATGTTTGAAAATAAAAGTCACATTGAAAAGTTTCATTCTAGGTTATTTGACCAGAGGCAGATTCTCCCTCTTCTGCCCTGACATACAATTTCAACAGAAAATTTTCTGAGGGTCTCTACTTAAACAAAACTGTATATTCCAACTAAAGACTCTTCTCTGGATATTTTTCCAAGTGCAGTCTGAAGTCTGTAAGAGAATGTGGTACGGCACTGAGGCAAAAAATGCAATTCCTCCTGCCCAGTAATTTGTATTTAAATACACCTGCAGTCTCTCTTGCAGAACTCTCTAGAATGGGTTACATGGACAGACTGCCCAGATTTAGGGGGGTCTTCAAGCTGCGTTGAACTGGGGGGGTTGAATATTAATTTCTACAAAATAAAATGAACCTGTGGGTTTGTGTACATCTTTTTACTTGTTCTCACAGTCCTCACATAGACACAAGAAGTATAATGAAATTTTGCATGCAAACACTGAGAACAGGCAAGGTTTAGCATGGGTCACTCCAAAATCTACAGGTTAAATGAGATTATGGGGAGGAAACAAAAACTATGAACAACATTCTTTCATTCTTTTTGTTCTTACTTCTCCATTATGTCTTTCCATGGCCACACATGTTGCTGCATTCCCCTGTCTCTAGATTTTGTCCTGATGTCTGTCCTGGGAAGGTTAATGAAATTAACATAGCCCCTAGGTGACTTTCTGAGTTCCTTTGTCCTTTCCTCTGAGACTACAGACTGCTTCCTAGAGGTCAGAGAGAGGGAATGACAAAGTAAATCTCCACCATGTGCTTTCTAATATCCTATTTCTCTCCATTCATGGGCCGTCTTTTTCTCTTGATAGGACCAGAGGGCTGTAACCTGTTTATCTACCATCTGCCCCAGGAGTTTGGGGATGCTGAGCTGATGCAGATGTTCCTGCCTTTCGGTAATGTCATCTCCTCGAAAGTGTTTGTGGATCGGGCGACAAACCAAAGTAAATGCTTTGGTGGGTAAAGATAACAAAACAATTAGATTCATCCAGGAAAGGGCTTTCTCTAAATACTTTACCTTTCAAACTGCTTTCTTTCTGCTTAAGCTTTATGATTTCTCTCAATTTACTCCTGTCAATACTTTCCCCCTTCCCTCTTTCTCTCCTAATTGTCTCATGCTCAGAGTTGTGTGCGCTGCTTAGAGGTGAAGGCTTGGCATCAGACCAGCAGCAGGGTGCTGCAGCTGCTGGTGGTGGGGTGGGAAATGTCCTTCCTTGGAAGGGGAGGTGGGGAGGGTACAGAGCAAATCTAAAGCACCTGGAGCAAAACGTAGAGGGCTGGTAGGGTGGGTGAAACACTGATGGGGTCAGCAGAGGGAGCATGTGGCAGAAGCAGAACTTCTGTACCTAAGGAAAAGGAAAGACAAGTCATGGGGCTGAAGGGAAGACAGAGCTCTGTGCGCAGCTTTCCAGCTGCTGTGATGTGTTAGATAGACCACAAGGGGACAAGGGGACAAGCTGAGCATCAGCTGAAAGCCAGGTCTTATGGTGGATGACTGCTTGGTGGACTGCATGCTCTA
>BJBW01004859.1:47560-112817 GCA_004320125.1 Scolopax mira
TCACACAGCTCTGGCCTTGCTGCTGGCTCAACCCACCAGCTGGAGCATGGAAAGAGCTGCTTGTAGGCCACCAGGTGGGGACACCCTGAGCTGCACCCACAAATGGAGGACTCGGTGAGCCAAGACATGGTGATGTGTGCATGAGGTCTTAGTGGGATCCCATTATTTGCAAAGGTGTTGCTGTTAAGAGTCCCTCCTGGCAGTGAAGTAGCATGGGGACCCTGCAACATTTGATCCCATCCAATCTGGTGGACAGGAAATCTCCCGTATCCATGTGTCCGCCACTGGGATCTACACTTTCTGGTTCTCTGCCATCCTGCACTCTTTGCAGACCTTCCCTGAGAAGTGCAATGGGACAAACTATTGCTTTTCTTTTCCTGTTACTTGCAGCTGATCTGGACTGTATCTCTCAGGCAAACTTCCAGAGCTAAGACTTATTGGAGTTTCATTTGATTTGAAAACCACTTTCAGTCTCCACACTATGCTTCCTTTCCATGCTGCCTTCCCCTTCCTTCTCCTGGCCAGCCCACCTCCCAAAATTCTTACCTCATCCCTTGCTAGCTTTGGTGCATGTTAGACAGTACTTCCAAGAGTTTCATGACCCCTTTCTATGCACAGTTCCTCCTGCCAATTCACAGAGGGTCTGAATGGGTTACTGTCCCCTGAAGTAAAGGGCCGCAGCATTCCCTGTCACCAGTAGTCAGTGGGCTTCTGCATTCTTAAACACAAGAGGAATGAAGGACAAAAGAATTTGGTGTGAAGAGGCAGTTGGGAAATTCAAATGAGAAATTTTGAATTAGTCCCATTCTCTCCAGAGCCCACCTGCTTTTTAGAGCTTTAACCATATAAAAGCTCATAATGAGACAAGCAGACCAGCACAGCTCTAGGTGACATTGAAAACTAATGTTCCAAGGATACTCACAAGGATAATGTTCCAAGGTTAGAAATGGGCATTTAACAATGAAATTGCCATTGCTAATGTAAATATTTAGGGGACTACAGAACCTGGTCCTACAGAAGGAAGTGGAGAAGGAATGAGATAAGAGTCAAACCAGTATGAACATATTTTTGGACAGGTATACACCTTCTCTCCTCTTAGCTCCAAGGCTCTCTGGCTATAAACTTCATGAGGTTGACAATATATACTAGCTTGTGGGGCAAGGTTGTGGGGCTGGTTTTATTGCTCCTTCCACAGTACTGTGAGGTCATGGCTTATAGCTGAGCAGGAAGTGAGGGATCTTAGCAGAAGTTTTCCCTAACATTGAGTCTTACTGGGAGAACCTAAACATCAACTTGTTTGATGAAGTACCCTCCAAAACTAATAGTGGAATATTCCATCCTGAAAGCATGAAGGTGCCATTTGGATGTGTAAGCTCAGCATACAGGGAAGAAAAAGTAGGAATTACAGATTGCTAGTGAATCTTAATCACCTTCTGTTAACTTCTGAGACAAAAATATCCAAGACCAGTTTTGGGTCCCAGGTGTTAAGCTCCAGTTTTCTCTGTCTTTAACTTACTTTCCAGTAGATCTGAGTACCTCCTGGTCTCAGAGAAGCATGTTGCCCATGCTGCCATGTGCACCACCTCCAGAAGGATAGAAATAGCAGAAGTACAGCAATAGTTGTTACAAGTATGCCACACTACTCTTCAAAACCTCCCATCCTGCTGACCTTCAACTTCAGAGCACTGTGAAAGGGTATTACAGATAATCAGACCTTTCATTTGTTTTGGTAAGTCCACTGGAGCGGGTGCTGATTACAATTTTTTATTCAGAAAGTTAATTAAAAAAAAAACCCACCACAACTACTTTTTCCTAAAGGAAAAGAAGGGCTTCTGTTAACTTTGAAAGTAAGAACACTCTTTCCTTAAACAATTCCCAAAACTCAACATGTGAAAACATAGCATTTGTATTTTTTTAACCCAGCTAGATCTCTCCAACTTGTAGCCTGGGGGAACAATTCTGTCTGGCCCCAGAAAGATATTCCACCATTATATGACCTTTTAAAATGTATCTGCTATGCAGGTCCCAAGTAAATTGCTGTAGCAGAGTCTAGCCCCAGGTTGTCGAGAAATTGTCAAGAAGTCCTGCTTTAGACAAACTTAAAAAATTCTATGGAGAAAAATGGCACTATGTTTTTTACCATGGGAACAGAAAATACTTCATTTGCTGCTCTTGTCTCATTGTTGAACTACCTGTAAGCAGCTGACCCAAAGTGAGTCAGTCTGTATCTCAAAATAGGATTTTTATTCCTTTGTGCTTGGCTCTGACTTAACCCCTGCATTTCCATCACTAAGTCATCTCCTCTGGCCATTACTGGCAGGACAGTGTAGGGGCAGCCAGGGGAGTGTTAGGAAGAAAGAGACATCAGCCACAAGCCTTGGTCCTGGTTTCTGGAATCCATGACCCTGCAGAGAACCATTTGCACCTGCACTGAAGAAACCATGCTGCTGTCATAAAGGCTTTGACTTTCCCCATTCAGAGGCCACCACCTCCTGGCTGGCAAGGAACAGCAAGGAATGCAGGTGACAGCCAACACCAGTCATGTATAAAATGTGAAAATGCTCAAAATATGTCTATTGTTTTCCATAGCAGGACTGCTTGCTGTAGCATGTAAGACAGCCTGAGAAACAACCCCAACTTCCCACTGAAAAAATTCATTTCAATCGGGAGGCTTCTCTGCCTTTGACTTTTCTTCCGCTGCACACATCCAGGCTAGACCCAAATCCTTCATTTCCTCTTACAATTTTTCAAACCTCTGGCTTTTATTTCTGCCCTGCTATCCTGATACAGCTGTACCATGGCCAAGTGCAGACCACACTTCTCCTTCCCATCCACCAACACCCTCTTTGTCCCCATGGCCTCCGTTACACCAACCATATCAACATCTCTTGCAGTGCTGCCTTTCCACCCTCTCATCTTCAGACTTACAAATTTCACCTTCACAGCTCTTCACCGTTCTGCCCCTCTCCCTCCTCTCTCACCAGTCCTTCACTCATCCCCCAGCTGATACCTGTAGCCTCTTCCCATGTCCTCCTTTTACAGCCAGCATGTTTCTCCTGCTAGGTCATGCTGTCCATTCCCAGTGAAATGACAGGGTGCCAGCAGGAATGATTGTCTCACTCAAGGAACAGCTACACTTAGTTGGATGCTCCTTGAAGACAGTGACTCCCATTCTCACAGCAGGCAGACCTAGGAATTTTTGCAGAGAGGAAGAGTGTGCCACAGCCTGAATGGCAACTTCTGCAGCACCCTGGAGCTTGTCTATGCACAAACCAGTGACTGTATTTGGTCTCTCACCTTACCTCTAAGGAAGTGTAAGTGCAGCTATGCTAAATGTCAGAGGATATGAAATATATCTGTGTGCTGGTCTCAAAGGTTCTGGTGATAATACCCCTCTCAGTTATGCAGATAATTTAAATGTGATCAGTTTGTGTACAAGGCAAAAAGAAAACTCCAGTAAAATTACTCTATTAAGGCTGATAAAGCAAATAGTCAATGTGAGATGAGCCATTCTTCATGCTTCCCACACATGACTAACTCTGCCTAGGTTGTAAGGTAATGTTATATTACAGTCCTAATTCCAGGAGCATTCACTGTTGTCACATAAGACACATTTTAAGAAGGCATTTGAAGACATTAAACTAGTGAAATACAGAGACAGACATGTTCTAGGAAAATGTTTTAACAGAAAAGAGAGAGAAAGGATGGGTTTGGGCAATATTAATTAGGAAGACATGACAGAAATTAGAAAAACGAGAATGTGGATGGAGCAGCAGAGGCCAAATGATTACCCCAAGGTGTCAAATAAATGTAGATAAATTAAAGACGGAGGAATTGCTTAACTGGTGCACTTGGAAATTCATTCCTCCAGTCACCTCTTTCTGAGAACAGTGAGCACCTGGACTGGCTGGGTCTTTGCACACCATCAAGCAACAGATACTGTCAGACCAGTTCTGCTCCTCTTTGTCCTCAACATGTGTCTCCTTGGCATATGCCTGTTCCCCATACCTGCTGACGTGACAGCTTCAGTCTCTTCTCATGGGACAACAACTCCAGGATACTTTGAAGAACCTCTCCTATGCCCACAGAGACACTGTGGTGGTTTCCCTCCACTCAGCTCGACTTGTTCTGTCACTCCAAGTGTGAGCAACTACAGCTCCTGGAATTTTTTTCTCTTTTTCTTACCTTTCAGATGTACTTTCACACTGGCAGTAGGGATATCCTATCCCGTTTTGAAATATCTCACATAAATCTGGCAAGAAGTATTCGAGCTTTGACCAAAAACTGTCAGGGCTTCTTAGGACCATAGGTGTATGTGGCCTAAAGGAAATATCTTATTTGACTCTTGCTATGACATGAATATCAAGTTTCATTCCAGATTCCTACAAGGAGTCCATTCAAAAGTTGCTAGTGCTCCACCGCATTTGGAAAGACATCCAGTCTTCTCTGAAGAGCCAAAAGACCAATGGGTCTTTCCATGGCCACACGTCTCATTCCCCTGTCTCTAGATTGTCTCTAGTCCTGATGTCTGTCCTGGGAAGGTCAATGAAATTAACATAGCCCCTAGGTTACTTTCTGAGTTCCTTCACCACTTGATGGGTGTCATACTTGTTAATTACCTTCACGGTTAAATATTTCTATTCCCTACTAAATCTCTGGTTCCTAGCTTATAAAACAAGGGAGAGAGATTAAAGGTAAGAAAAGCAGTGAAGAATGAGGACTGGACACAGGAGGGAGTGAAGGTCAGGAGAATAGCTAAGGGTTGGGAATAGCTTGTTTTATTGTGGCAGTTCAAGTCTGCAGTGTGGTGGCAGAAAGGTGGGGACGCAAGGCAGCAGGCAGGTCATGATGGTCTGTAAAATTTCAACCTGGAAACTGAAACAGAAAAAAACAGAAACATCAAGAGACTAGGACATCAGCAAAGTTTTCTGGGGCCCTGGGACAAGGGGCATTGTCGATCAGGTCTGAAGTGCATTGGCAGCACTCCATAAGACATAGGAATAGAACAACAACCCCGAGGTACATCAGAAAAATGTTGCTCAGCACCTGCTCCAACATGCCCTCCTAAATCTGGCAGGAGTAAGGGGTATAAGGGTAAGAAATTCCAGTCCTGTGTTCCTGCCCCATCTGGACAGCCATGGGTCAGCTAGCTGTGTGCCTTGTGTTCCTCTTCTTCTAGAAGGACAGTGACTCCTTTGCACAAAGCTTTAAGATCCACGGATGAGGAGAGTTATTTATCAGCTCAAAGATATTTGGGGGTTCTTTTCTGGTTCTTCTTTAGGTAAATAAGAAGATTATCACCAGATAGGGGAATTGCTAGTAAGCACTTGAGAAAGACATGGAGCTCTGTTTGCTGCTGTTACCAGTATTCTGATAAAATTTTATTTTTTCTCTCTTTTTACTTTTAATTTGATTTCAAATTTCTTAAGAAAGTCTCTACCCAAGCCTTTCTCTCTGTAGCCCATGAAATTAGGCTGTGCCTTTTACTTTGCATGATCTAGCAGCAATACATTTTGTGTCAGGTCCCCAGACAATATCGGATTGTCATTCCTCTACCAGCTACCAGCTACGGACCAAAGCTCAGAGTGTCATGGAAGAACCCTCTAATTTGAGTGCAAAAGTTGAAATAATATGGGAATAATTTTCCAGGCATCCTGGGATGTTTTGTTTCAAATCAGCACTAGTTTGTTTTGGTCCTCTCCACTCTGAACGACCTGGTACAGACAGAGAGCCAAGGAGAGATTCGTGGGCTAGAAAGCAAGCCAAGGGGAGCAGGACACTCTTAGGAGGGGTTCTTCAGGCTCCCATAGGAAAGGGTATGGAGGTACAAAAGTTTATGATTTGCTAGTTACTCTCTGTTATACGCCAAAGCAACCAGGCTCTGAGACTTCAGGTCCACAGTTCTTCTCCAGCTGATAAGAGTTGTGTGAGTACAGAAGAGAAGGAGCTGTTCATCAAACTCACTGCACAGCACCTCCAGCCATTGCAGTTGGCTGGGGGAGGCTTTAGGGGGAGGAGGAGCAGGAGAAGTATTAGGGCTGTGAGCCACTATTCATTTACAAACTATAATTAATTTGATGTTTAGATTAATTTCTGATGCACTCTCAAAGGTGCACTGAAAGCATTTTTCCTTTATTATAATGTTGATTGCTTATTGGGGAGATAAATCTAACTGTCAGTTATGCACTGACTTACCAAAACTTTCAGACCAAGCAAGCATGTATGCATAAGGAACAGCTGTTTGCAGCTCTCCAGTTAAAGGGACAGCTTTGTCTATTCCCAATAACCCATATTAAAGAAAATCTATACAGGGAATTCTGCTTTCTTTTGTAGCTTAACAATTTGTTAGACAAGAATGTCTTAGCAGAATCTATCTTCTATTTATCCATCTGTCCATGTGTCTATCACTACTCTATCCATCTCTCCACACAAGTGATAGACATCATCCATCCAGAATATGTTTTAAAGCTATGGGTATGTTTGTACATACCTTTCACAAGTGCACTTACACAATAATTTTAAATGTTTTTTCTTGTAGTGCAATTAGATGGAGAAACTCATTAGTGCCATGTCTTTGTGGCTCCTCATTTAATGACCTTCAAAGGAGGGACGGCCATTTATGTCACTAATAGAAATGGACCGATGTTACGAGTTAATGCCAGAAGAAAGAAGAAAAACAGAGTTTTTAAGCAGATTGAAAACTTAATGATCTGGACTTCAAATCAATCCATCAGCATTGTAACCTAGGAAAAGAACCTAATCAGGTTCTCGTGTGCTTGCACAGTGTGCTACTAAAAACCCTTGGACATTAGATAGAATAGATAAACACAAATTGCATATGGTTGGTTCTACAAGTGATCCAAGCCTATTAGAGTTTCGAATGCTGACATCCCCATGTGTAGAAATGCCACAGGATGGTCTCTACTGCTACTTCTGTTCAGGGCAGAAGTTTCTACTCAGACATCAGGAATAATGACCACCCCAATGGGCAGGCCCTTTCCTGAACTGAAGGTGATTAATCTGCAGTGCAAAGACTTACCGCATCCCATTCTTGTGAGGCTGAAGACCCATCACAGTATTTTTGCTACCCACTACATCTGCTTTTATTTTTGTTTTCCCAAGATCTCTCTCGTACACAGCAAAATCAAGCAGTTGAATGGATTAGTCTCTTTCAGTCCTCCAATCATCCACCCATCCCCCCATGTATCTATCTTCAGCTTCTTTATACCAGTCTATCTTGTCTCATTCATTGCACAGGTCTGCTCTTTGGCATGGTGAAGTCTGTCAGCGAGCTAGTTACTGAGCAGCTGTTCAATAGATCCTCACAGCTCTGTGCTTGGCCTCAGGCCTTCCTTCCCGCACAATATTCAAACCCTGCTATGAATATGAATTTATTATTACTTCCTCATCTGCTTTCCTAAAGCCCTTCCCAGCAGAGCATTCAAGAGGTTCGCAGAGCTGAGTAACGGCATTTTCACAGTGCTCACGGTGTCCTTGTTTCACCAAGGGGATGATGAGGCATAAAAAGATAATAAAAACTATTTATTAATCTTGGATGCCCAATCCAAGATGCCATGAGCCTGATCAGTCTGTTTACTTGTTTTCCTAAAGTTTTAGCACAATGCAGGGCATGCAATGTTTGTGTTCACTTCAGATGCAGGTACAGGCACCAGCCTTTCTGCCAGTGAAATACCAGGTCACGCACTGAGCACCAAGAAAAAAGGAACACACAGTGAAGCTTTGTCTTCACTGGCAAACTATAGAGGCCTTGCATATGGCCTCAAACACTGTGCCATAAGCATCCATATCTTTTTAACATTTGTATGCCATGGGCTCTAATTGGGCCATGACAAATAACTCACAGCTGGACATCTCCTGGGCATGGCTCAGTGGTGACAAGCACCAAGGACTGTCCTTAGGCAGTAGAGACAAGACCACCCTCATTTCAGAGGTGCGCTTAGCCACATAGATACAAACCATGACATACCATTTGCACTCACAGCCCGCCCTATTTTATTTACTAGTAAAAAATGTAGCCTAGGAGATCTTATTAAAGGAATTTTGTGATACATGATATACCCAGCATAACAGGGATGGCATGGCAGAAATAGAGATCAATTGCAGTTCTCCAAGGCAGCATTTGATTGTACAACTACAAAACCATCCTTTTCCTGCCTTATTTACTGTCTACATTCCAACACTTGCAATAATGAGTGTGATACATTGCCATTTTCCTCACCCTGGTATGTTATTCATTCTCTACAGTAATTAAAATAAGGATGTCATGAGAAAGAAAAATGCAGAAATGTGTGGTTAGAAGCAATGCCTTAATACATATACAAAACAATACAGAATTAAAATTTTATAGGGAACATCATTTCTTGCATTTCTAACTCGAGCGCTTCAATTTGCAACTTTATCATTGTTTTAATGTATTGGTGCATGTGATATCTTCCCTTTTCAAGTAAGCAAACCAAAATTAAAAAAAAAATAATCCCCAAATGAGATTAACATCTTCAAATAACATCTTCAAAGGTTGTCATCAGGGTAACAACTTGCAGATCCCCATAAAAATAGGTACAACTTTTGTAGCCATTCTTAGTTTCATTTATCTCAAATTCCCATCCAAATTCAACCTCATCTCCACTCTCTCCAGGCATGATCTGTAATATGTTCTGTATGTAGTGGTATGCACATTATAATATTTTTTAAATATATATACTTCTGCAATAGCTAATACATCTGTAAATTATTTAAAACAATGAACACCACTGAACAAGTGGTTTGAATTTGGGAAATTTGCCCCAATTCTTGCTGTATTTCAAGATGAAAAATCTTTTCTTTGTGTCCAGTCTGGATCTCTTTTACTTCATTTTATGCCCCTTGTGTCTCATTCTCTCATCACGCACTGCTCTGAAGAGACACTCTGTCTTCTTGATCTCACAGGGCACAGGCTCCAATCATTGTCCATTCTGATAGCCATATGCCAAACTCACTCCACTTTGTCACTCTCTTTCCCATGCTGGGTGGAGGTGGTGCTCAAAACTAGATGTCCAGGTGTGGTCTAATGAGTGCTGAGTAGAGAAGGGTAATCACTTCCCTAACTGACTGGCTGTGCTCTTCTTAATAGAGCTCAGGATGCTGCTGGCCTTCCTTGCAAGCCAGGGCCCATCTCTAGTGATATCCTCAGTAATGTAACCCATGAAAAATCTAGTGACAGTGGGACAATGCCACCACTATGTCACTTTCACCACCTGAGCTTCAGTCTCTTTAATATTTAGCCAGACATGTTAATTGTTATAAAAGGGAAGAGATGCATCCAACATCTAAGAGCAACTGCCATCTTTGGCTACTTCACAAGCTTCGGATTTTCTCCCTTTTTGGCAACATGACCTATAAATCTGATTGTGTTCTGACCATTTAAAGGTGAAATTATATGATTGTTCTAAAGATAGTTCTCTAATGACCCTTTAAAATCCTTCTTTAGAAGAGTTTCTAGAAACTGTAAAGTATTTACCCTGGTCATTGTGCACCTCCTGACATGCTGCAGAAGGATTATTGTGTTATTGGACTTTTATAAATGCCCAATGACTTTTTAAAAAATAAATTCATATTTTTATCCCATCAATAACCATCCTGCTTTTCTTAAGTTTTCTAATCAAAGTATTTTCCTCAATGGATTTTCCAGCAATATTTCCACTGCTCTTATTTCAGTAATTAAAATACAAACATATTTTCTCATCTCCTACCCAAGGGTCGATCAAGAGTTCAGACAGGTCACTGGGCAGAAGCCCCAGAAGGCAGAATTAGATCAGTCTTTAGTTAATCTATGGTATGATTTGAGTCCCATAGAATGAATGTAACTCTTCTGAGGGACTACAGAAGGCTATTCACAGAGGTCTTCAGGATTCAGGATACTCTTTTGAAGCTCATTAATGGTGAATGCTCTGCTGGCAGACCCACAGGAATTTATCAGCATCAACGCTATAATATGAAGGTCTTTCATTCCCATTGATGTTGATGACAAAAGAAGACAGCTGATCATTTCCCTGTCCATTGTGGGTAGTTGAAAACACAGAGGTCTTACATTGGCACTGAAAGGACCACAGATGTAATACTGTTTGGATCTGGAACAGTATGTTATCTTCCAGCTTAAAATGTATTTGTACAACTCTTTCCTTTCTCCTCTTGGCACCCAGCACAGGTCAGTGCCAGTTCACAGTCTCCTGGTCTAGATATAAAGAGATTTTCTCTTTTTCTTTCCCAGATGACTCACTAAGTACAAAGAGATTTTTTCCTATTAACTTCACTTTTACTTTTGTTAGCTGTTTTTTCATCCAGTGATCTCCACAGAAAATAAACTACTGGTTTGAAAAGCATGCCCAAAAACTATTCATCACTAATTCTGGCTTCTGAACAGACACACTCACTCTGTCCTGCAGGAGAAGCTTCAAGTCTTTCTACATTTATTGGGTTGCCCTAACCTGCCCATAATGAGGTAACAGGTTTGCAATGACATAAAAAGGAGAGACAGTTGTCCATTAAATAGTGATGAGCAGGAGCAAGGTGAGGAGATTCTGTACATTGTCATACCAAGAATGGATCTATTTCAGAGACTCCTTGGGACATGAGGAAAGTGATACATATAATCAATAATCACTAGTACAATTCACAGTGCATCTTTCTGATCAGTTTTCCTTTTCTTTTTTTTTTTCTTGATTAGCCCAGGAAGGAATTCATTCCCTCACTGTGAAATATTATCAAAATTATAGTCTTATAGTCTCATGTTATAGTCTTATGTTATGACGCTTGTCTCTTAAAGACCAAGAAGGATGACTGGTGATTTGAGTAGCTACAACATTTATACATGGGTTCTTTATCAAGAACACACAAATTGATCCAAGAAGACCCTGGGAGCCAAGAAATTAAGATTAAGTTAGGCAATGGATTGTAATATGGCTGGTAGAAGCTTCAGTAGCTATTTTCATCTTCTTTATATTGTGTAACTCCAATATGATCACCTTCATCGTGATTCAACAAAACACTCGGTGTGTTCTTAGCTAAGCACCTACTTGGATCCCACTCAACTTATGTAAAGCCTACACTAAGCTCATTCTATGCTTTTGGTTTTACACTGGCAGAGGAACTTGACTCCTCAAAAGTGCATCTGATTTTTCCAACTGTGTGCTTTAGACAAAAATCCTTCATACGTCATGACATCAAACATTTACAAGGAAGGCTCAGAAAACAAGTCAAGAAGAGTTCCTTCCATTTCTAAAAGCAGTTAGGAAATTCCTTCGGTTCTAACATCATTCAAAAAAAGACCAAATACCATTCACATTTTTGTGGGTGACTCTTCACAAGATAATTTTTTCATCGTAAGGAAGATCATCATCAGCTAGCTTGGAACATTAGGCTTCTTTTAGAACAATCACAATGCTTCTTATTCACAGCAGACATGCATATATACTGTTTCAGTATTTGATTCATGGGCTCTAAAAAATGGCTGAAGCCTGAGTCCTGCTTAGCAGAATAGGTAGATCCACAGTTCACCGCGTCAGACAAACAGTTGCTTATCCTTTAGACAAGCTCTATTTACAGGAACAAGAGAAGTTTTTATAGTAATCTCCATTATTAGGATGAGAAATCTGTTGTGGCTTTCTATATCAGATTTTTGCTTACTGTTTTTCTCATTTTAGAATAAGTTGTTCCTCATCAGGTTCCAGGTGGGTGTATGACTCAAAACCCCAGGTCTGACCGCATACTAATTTAAACTCTCCAAATTCTATTCTAATCTTGAATCTTAACCTCATGTTTTCAACGTGAGCCATTTAAATTTCTGTATGGAAAATTATCCAGACAGACCGTGAAAGAGGAGAATCATAGGAATAAATTCCTTTTGGGTATGGATCATTATATTCAGGGTCAGCATCTGCAGGCCTCAACCATCTTCAGAAAAGATACTGCTTCTTTGAGGCATTATCCAGAGAACATCCTACTGACAATGCACAGTATCAGGGACCACTTCTCTGTGCATTGTCTCCATGTATAGAAGTGATTTCACACACAGGAAGATGGGAAGGTGACATAAGGAAGATGCACATGTATATCAAGCTACCTTCTGCACTGGCTGTTCTGACCTTTAGAGAAAGTTAATCATGCCATCTACTTTCACTCTTCATTTAATCTCCCCTTCCCATCTGTTCAGTTTCTCTCAGCTGGAAGCAAGATGAAGAACGAGTACCAGTCAGCTGTCTCAGTGGTCCGCAGCCCACACTTTGGGGCCATTTATTATAAGGCATTAGCATCAATTGTCACCTCTATCATGACTGTTACTGCAGTCCATGCCAGATTAGTAGGCAAGAACTGATTTTCTAAATATCTGAAATGTGAAATGAACAATGGACAGGCAGATAGACAGATATGCAGTATCAGAAGGGACCGTTCTCATCCTTTGGACTGAATTCTGAAATAACATATGCCAGATACCACAGCTCATGTGACAAGTTCAAACCTTCTGCTTGAGTCATAGCATACATTTTAGAAAATCTCATCAAAATTTCATGTGATAAGGTGCTCCACCCCTATTGCTAAACAAGGTGTTCCAAAATAGTTAATTACCTTCACTATTTAAAAAATGCAGACTCAGTATCTTATTTCCATTTTAAATTTGTCAAATGTCTGCTTCCAACCAGAAGAAATCATCAAGCACTTTTTTTTCTATATTACAAAAGCACATTTTATTAGAAATTATTTACAGACTATGGTCAGAAGACTGTTCAACCTTCTCTTCAGTAAAGTGTGGCAACTTCTGAATAATTCTTAAAACTTTTTTTTTTGGTAGCGAAATCACCAGAACTAAATCCAGAATTCCAGTAAGAGTCTTTCCTGAGCCATAGTCAGAGGTAACATTGCCTTCCTACTTTTAGAGGATATTCTCCAAAGATTGCCTTCATCTCCAGATGAAGACTGAGAAAGTCTTGGGACTTTCAATACTTCAACATAATTATGAGAGCTCATTTATTTGGCAGTTAGCATGAAATCCATTTCTTCTTAGAAGCACTATTTACTAGTGAAGATTTCCACTTTTTATAAGTGACTCACTTGCTTTTTCCATCTACATACCTAGCTTTGCATTTGGTTGTATTAAAATGAACATTCTTTAAATGAGTCCAGCCTATACAGTTACCCAGACCAACATGACTTACTTCTATCATTATTGACCACTTCACCATTTTTGTACGATTGGCAAATTTTACCAGTAATTACTTTAAAAGTCTTCCGGGTAATGTTAGAGAAATAATTGAATAGCATAGAGCTTTCAGCTTGGTCCTGAATGAGCCTACTATATACTCCTCAGTATTGTAAATCACAATTTACAGGTTTTTTGATGATCTATTATTATCCAATTTTTAAGAAGTTTGATATGGGCTACTTTAATTTTCTATAAATAAGGGCTCTCTCAAATACTCTAGAAAAGTTTAAATATACTCTACAAAAAATTACTGTATTAATCAAACATGTAATTTTACACAGTCAGGTCTGTTTGATAGATGCTATTTTCTGTGAAACCATGATGATTGACATTAATTGTATACCTTTTAATTCTTTGCCATATCATCTCATATCAAAATGTTCATAATTTTACTTAGGCTTAGGAAAGATTGACTAAGTTTACCAGGTCATCTAGTTTACATCCTTAAAAATTAATAATAGATTATCTTTTTCTGGAACACTTTGAAGGTTTTCTAATATTCCATAAATTTCTAAAATGAACATTAATGGTTCAGCAAATTTCTGAGCCAATTCTTTGAATATTCTGAGGTACTAATTATCTTAACCCACAGATGTGAAATATTTAATAGTAATTGTTTAGCATAGTCATCAGTTACTGACTACTCATACATTACAAAATGGGTGGATGGACGGATGGATGGGATGGATAACTGGGTAGATGGATCTTACTTGGACATGATTAAACATCAGTGAAAGGTTAAATATTCCAAAAAGTCATCCAATCCTTTTAGACACCAGAAAACAGCTGAAGTGCTATGCCCTTGATCTTCAGACATACTCCTTTATTTAGTATTCCAGTACTCATAAATCACCTTACAGTACAATACCTTCCAACGCGCACATACATTATAGAGCTACTTACATACAGATTGTATCCTGAAATTCTTTACAGCATTAAAAAATTGCAAGACAGCAGCTAGAACATCGCATAAAGAGCACAGCAAGGTAAAGATCTTGCAAAGCAATTAAAGGAAAATCTCTGTTCTCTGATAAGACTAATAAACAGGGAGAAAGAGAAACTAAGCATTCTCAGCAATTAAGTGGACTGAAGCAGCAGGGAAGTGCTGAGGTGTAGGTGGTTAGGTCCCAATGTGGGGAGAAGGGTGAAGTTCCTCCCCAGCACCCTTCCCACAGAGGAGAAGACTCCTGGGATTTGAACTCCTTATGATTGCCTTCCCAGCAGAAAGTGCCTCCCTGGGATTCCTAGACCTCACCCTTCTCTGGTTACTAACAAAATCAGGGAAGCCATACACTAAGGGATCAGTTGTATCAAAACCCAATTATATTAATGACTAATTCCTTAATTACTAACTCAAATGCTTGGGGGAAAGGAGGGAAAGGAGATGGGCCACTGGTCAAACAAATTGCCAGTGCCTTCTGCAGTTTCCTCCGTCTTAGTAGTCTGGCCCTCTTGTGTCCTAGGTAGCAGCACTTTGGCCACAAGGGAAACAAGAGATGTGGACTTCTCCACATGCACATTTCTTCTCTTTTACTGCATTTGAATTTGCCTTCTATAACTTGAGAAGCAGATCCTCGCTCTCCTATTATTCTCATTTCCCTCCAGTGATATAAACTTGCGTTAAATGACAAGAGGGAAAAGTTCAGAAGAATGAGATCCTCTCCTTATCTAGTAACTTTTCTAACTGGAGGAACAAGAAGTGCCAAGAATATTTCCTTATAGCAGTCAGACAAATACACTGACAGCCAGAATCAGAAAAATGTATCTTTGGACTAAGAAAGCTAAGCATCTCTGAAGTGGCAGTTTTGAGCAATAAGCATTTGGAGCATAGCTCAAATAACTCTTTTTAGTTTTAAGACTAAAAGTTAAATATTTGTTGGTTTGAGGTTCCTCTTCCCTGAGGAACCATTACCTGAGACCAGTCTAGTTACATGAGTGGACCTGCTGTAGGACCATCTGCCCCCAGCTCAGGAGTCTAGATCCAAAGCTTGCTTCTGGACCTGTCATTCACTTGACTTCTTATTTGGGGGATGCTCATTGTATTACTAAGTGTTGGGTTCCATTCAGAGAAAAGCTTCTGCTGAAGAGAGGCAACATGTTATTCCAACCTGGTAGCAGATCATCAAAAGGCTGTTTTGCACATTAACCGCTAATTCTCCTTGCAGCATGCAAAGAGCAACTCAGAAGACTCAGAAAGACCAATTAGGGATCCATGGGAACCTAACGATGTGCTCATTCAGGACTGCACTTAGTGCACAAACTAATTCATGGCAATGCAGAGACACTACTTACTGTGAATGAAAAATTTACAGTTGCAAAGCAGTCTTCAAACTCACTCTGAGATATATTGCTAATTCCCTTCTCTATCATCTCAGCTGATTAAAATAGAAAAACATCCCTTGAGTAATATCAGTTACATAAAGCCTTTGGTCATCATGAGGGCATCATGAGAAGGGCATAAAGCTCCTTCAGCATGCCCCACTACCAAGACTTCCTGTGGAAGAAATGGAGAGAAAGGAAAACACCCTCCAAGATTCTTCTCCAGTTTCTGCCCACTAATCATTTACACAGTCAAACAGGAAAACAGGAGGTCAGGAGAAGACATGGACTCCAATATCAGTAACTTCTTGGAAGATGCTGTGCAGTATTAGGAAGATTAGATGCCTGAGCTGCAGTCCTAGCAGATTTCTTCTTTCTTTGTTGCTTTGATAAATCATTTATTAGAACAGCCTTTTTACATAATCCTTGGGGGAGAAAAAAAAAAAAGTTTAAAAAAAAATCCAACATCCCCCCCATAAAATAGATTTATCACAAAATCCTGTCCTCCTACCAGCCATCTTCAGACCAGAACATATATTTCTCTGATTATTAATTAACTGATGCACCGAAACAGCTTCAAGCTTTTTAACCTCTCCCTTTCTCTTTTGTCCTTCAAGAGAGTACTTGACAATGCAGGTATTCAAAACACAGATAGATTCTTGAGCAACTGTAGTACATCATCATGCTTTGAGCTGTATAGTGATGGGCTCAAACATTAAAGCCATTCAGAAAGCAAATAAGTATTTAAGCTACTTTTGAGTACATACGTTCTGTTCCTAGTCATACATGTTTAAGCCTGGCAGAGCACCATTACTGCTGCTGACACTGATGTGGAGAAACAAAGATGGTTAACTGCCAGTAACACACATAAGAACAAAACCAGAAAACTCATGCAATCTACCAGTAAGCACTTGACCTGAAAAGAGAAAGATATATGACATTGTTAACACAGCTTGTCTGTCTGTCTATCTGCCTATTCTTTATCACTGTGACATCTCAACTCTCAGGATAAACCATAGCTTTTGGAGTCCATCCAAATACCCTCAACAATATGAAATGCTACTCCAAATAAATAACATGAAGGGGGAGAGCCGAATGCACCAACAACTTCTGAGTGTATCAAGCTCCCTGGAACTAAAAGAGTCAAATAAAGCTAGAGGAATTAGCTGTTCTGTCCCAAGGATGTGCCCGCAAGGAAAATGCACAATTATTGGCATTTGCTCTTTTCCTTCTCTCTCCCCAGTCTGCCCACTCCAGCCCCTCCACCCTCAGTTGCTAGCTAGTGGAGATTTCTATGCTAAGGCAGTGGATATCTGGACAACTACGGAGAAAATAAGAAACAATCCAAATCTGGTCAAAATCTGTAGGCAACCAGTACCAACAGCATCAGAGTACAACTCCCAGCTTCATTATCTGGTCTAAATGAAAGATAGTGAGCGAATGCACTTCTGATCTCTCTTATTAGTCCCATTTGTTAAAACGCTGTATTATTTACAGCTTTACACTGAGTGAGGAAATGGCCTTAGAATTCCATCTCAAAAGCAAAGTGATGATAAAAACTACTGTAGCCTTGTGAGCTTACCTAAAGGCAACATTCTTGCAGAGGTACTACTGTATGAACACCTATCACCAGGACTTATCACCCAACTAAAGGTCTAGTTTTGGAAAAGGCAGAAAAATAGTAGATTTCCATCACACTTGACAGCAGGTCTGGTGGGGTTTGCCTGAATTAGGAGTTTGATTCAGCAATTAACATCATTTTATGGAGTTACTCACTCAGACATCAGCCAGTCAACGACATTGAGATGTCAGTCCCAACTGTGGAACCAGGTAAATCCTACAACAGAGGTACCTTGATTTAAGCTAGGTGCCTGCCTTCATCGCAGTCACAACTGGTCGCTGCTACACAGTCAGTGGGCTTTGATTCTTTTGGGCACAGCTAGGAAAGTCCTGGGAAACAGAGAGATGTTTTGTGCTAACACTCCACTGACTATATTGGCAAGACCTCCACTGGGTCTTGCCTAAACCTTCTTGGGGTTTAGAATCCCAAGGTGATTTGCTCACAAATGGATCCACTGTAGACACACTCTAGGTGTGCACGCTTAGTTAGTAGGAGGTTCATTGCAACAAGACCAGCTGTAAGAGTAGAAGTCAAAGTTTACAGACAAGCTAGGCTCTCTAAAGACACAATATAAGCAATTACCCAGCTGCACCCAAGTAAGCTTTGATATTTGGTACCTGCATATATATTAGTAAAGTAAACATGGCTGGCACTTTCCCCTAGCACTGGGGCCAGCTGGGTATGTCCCACACCCAAACTATTAAATTCTCTTACTTTCCAGAATATCATGACCACATCCAAGCAAACTACTGAAAGCAGCCCATCTTCTGTGCTAATACTCAGACTTTGTCCAGGAATTGTTTGGAGTTAAGCACAAGCCAGAACTATGTCAAGGACTTTTCTAAAAATCCAGCAGTACAGATGATTCGTTTCCAGTTTCTCTGAACTTCCCTGGCACAGTTTTATTTTACTGTTACAGATGTAGCTGGTGGGTCTTAGATAGGAATATTAGCAGTTCAGAGGTGATTTTTAAAAGAACTGGCTTTCACTACACACTATAATCAAAGATGTGAGCTAGCTAGGCAGCAAATTTCAAGTTGAAGTTCAAGTAAAATATTTCCAAGGGAGCTTCCAGTAGTATTTAAAGAGTGAATCACCCTAGGTGAAATCAGAAGGTGTTTAGGATGTTTGTTTGCTGAGATCAAGTCATAGGACCTTGTTGACTGATAGATTATTCAACTAGTCGAATGTATACTGGGAACATTACCAAGTGTTTACTGGCTAATAAGTGATTGCAAAAGCAGATCCATGGCCATGGAATAATATCCCAGCTCATTACTCACCATACATAACTCTCCAGTTTTCTGTCTAGAGATTGATGACTGCTGTGAGGCTTGAGCAACACTTTTGGTCACATCTTCAGGACTGCAGTGTTGGTCCCTCCTCATCTAGGCGGTTGGCAGGAAAACTGCATGGACAGCCAGTTACTTGGAGCCTTGGCTTGAAGAAAGGATGCTGAAGATGGATTCTTTTTTATTTCATCAGGCTCCCTCTTTTAAGAGCATATCCACCATACTCAGTTAAACTGTTGTCTCACTTTGAGGCTAAGACTATAGGTTTTATCACCTCTCATCAACTTATTAGCCAAAGACAGGGAGTATATTTGTAATGCAAGAGTGAGAAGGTGAGCTTGCATACATGTGCATGTGTGTGCATGTCTTTTTCAAGTACGAGCCATGTGTGAGACTTTTTTTCAAGGAGGAACTAGACCAGGGAGGAGGTGCTGCTGAATACATTCACAGAGCAGCCCAAGGCTGTGAGCCATGCCTGGTGCTGTTGTCTGGAGCAAGTGTATACCTGGCAGCAAACATTCAACATTAGCTTTTTGAAGGGCTCTCAAACTGTCTCTTCATTTCAGCCTGTCTATTGAGAGAGACTGGGATCCTAGGGTTGATTTGTGCTGCCAGAGCTTTGCAGGGGTAAGAAGACAGATGGCTTTGTCTGGAGTGCAGGCTGGTCTTACCCAGGGATTGTGCTCAGAAATGTTGTTGGCTCACAGGGACATTTCTGGCAAAGGTAGCAGAGGCAATTCTTATACAATGTGATGGCCCCCTGCCTCACTAATATCTCAGACCCCTGATCACTCTCACTGAAGACACACACGTCCACTGAAGTCTAGGCAAATGAGGCCTTTTCCTGAAGCTAACATGAAAAAAAAAAAAAAAAAAGAAAAAAATAAACTCACACCAAAAACCCTTCCCAAAGCTGAATGATTAAATGCATTGCATCCTGTGTGGTTCTGACCTATCTTGGCTCTTCTGATCCCTAGAGAACAAGTCGTCCCTTGAGACAAAGAATGTCATTTCATGTGGCCTGTAAATATAATATTCAGTCACTATAGGTGTTTCTACTGCTGGATATGCTCCATGGCTGATTGGATGATTTGCTGGCAAGGTAGGAAACTACTTATTGAAACGATGTTAGGAAAGCACTAGTGTTCATCTTTCTCAACTGCAGAGTCAACAGAAAGTCTGCAGTAATTGCTAGTTAATAAAGCTCCTCATATGGCTTAAGTGGCCAACAATCAAACTATTCATGCCAATGAATACCATAATGGAGAACTTATTAAATTCACATTTTACTTATATTGCCATAATAAGGAGGTAGCAATAGGTATATCAGGTTCCCTTCATCATGAATATTGGAAGGAAGAAGAAAGGTTATGCTAGTGAGTGAAGGAAGGTCTAGAGATTTACCCAAGTCATGACAGAGGGACAAGGAGCAAGACAGAGTGCCTTGAGACCATACATCATATCTCAAAGGACCCAAATCTTTGTGTGCTAATGCTGGGGCACCAGCATTTGGATCCCTGTGCTTCACATAGTCCTGTGACCAAACTGACACCCAGACCAGGCTCTGCGTCCTGGGACGCTGATCTGTAACAACCCCTCCTACCCTTTGCCCCCCTTGGCAACCATCCTCTCCTCACTCTCCTGCCTACCTGCCCACCCTCCTACCTGCTTACTCCCTCCCTTCCAGCACCCTCACCCTCTTCCCCATGTTCATTCTCAGTGGTCGTTGCATGTACGTGCTTTGGCCCCCTTCCTTGCCATTAAACCCCCTGCCTTGCCTCATGTTTTGACAGGTTTTGTGAGTTTTGACAATCCTGCCAGTGCCCAAGCTGCTATCCAAGCTATGAATGGCTTCCAGATTGGCATGAAGAGGCTGAAGGTGCAGCTGAAGAGGCCAAAGGATGCTAATCGTCCTTACTGAGGAGTTATGGGAACCACTGGATACAAAGCACTAGCACAGGTAACTGCATGGGGAAGAGGGTGTCAGTTGTGGTTGTAGCCTCACTTTGTCTTGTAGACCCTCAAAAAGATTCAGCTCTGCAACTCTCCAGCTTCTGCCTTTTTCACTTAGGTCTCTGGCTAGAGCCACATTGAACAGATACACACCCACACATAAACCAGGAACCGTTTGTGTGTGCGTCTCTTTAGAAAAAGAGGTGGAAGGATGCTTAATGAGGGATGAGCCAAGTTCCCCACCCCAGGGGCATCCTGCATCTCTAGAAAGTCTTCCTGGTCACTAGAGGAGAGCCAGCAGCTGTCCTGATTCCCCTTGCTCAGCTAAAGAGAGCATTTCTGGTGGCTGAAGAAAATCTGCAATTAAGAGATGGGACCGGGCTGCAGTTTAATCCCAGATGACTGGACTGGGACAGTGTCTGTCTCAATAGCTCTGTGTTGCAAGCGTTTCAAAACATTCTTCATTCTTCATGTGGTATAGTCTGTATCCAATTTCATCACAGCATAATAACTTTATGTAAATATGTCTCCCTGACAACTAATAACCCCTAATTTCTTTCTTCCCAAACCCAAGAAATGAATAGAAGGACTCACTTCTTGCTCGGTTACTGTTAACATCAGTGTGTAGATAAAGCCCAGCCAAAGCCAAGGAAGCTTTGCTTGAGTGAGGACCTAGACAAATCTAAACAAAGGTCTCACTGTTAGACTCATGTACCTTGTATTGTTGGAGAGGAGCCAGCTTGATGCTCCCAGAAAACTTCTAGTACATGTAACAGTGTCAAAAGTATCAGAAGTAGCACCTTGTTTTGTTGGAATCCCAGCCTATCGCCAATAACAAAAATGGACATGTTTCCAAAAATGGAAATATATTCCACTGCTGGCTGGTTTTTCCGTTAGATAATTCTTTGAGAAACAGAAATATAAGACTATACATGTTTGTTACAGAGACAGGAAGTTTCCCTGCAGTTAAAACTGTAGACACACCAGAGATTCCCCAATAAAACCAGCACTCATAGTGACCCTAAACTGCAACAAGTATTTTGCACTCCTTAATTAGTGACAGAGAGATGTGTTAGGTGACCTTTCTAGGCTATTATGTCTAAGAGTCAGTGATTTCGATTCAAGCCCTTCTTGATCCATCTAAGGTACAGGCAAGAAATCCTTATCTTCAGCCTTCCCAAAGAACTATGAAGTGTTCTATTTTTTCACTGATATCTCTAATACATTTGAAAAAATGGTCTTCAGAGCAGTATCCTTTCCACTGAGAATTAAGGAATGGGATCAAAGCGTCTTTGAAAGAGGTGCTGCACTGAAGACAACATGAAGCAGGATAAGAAACCTTTCAATAAACATATTAGGTTCACGTATGAAATACAGCCTCCATAGTTTAGACTCTCCTTTATATGTGACTATATGAGGATAACTCAATGCATTTTCCCTCTTCAAAAATCTCTTTTCTTTTCCTTGCTTATAACAAGGCCTCTTGGAAGCTTGAAACCAAAATATGTTTCCATATCCAAATGCTTTTTGCTTCATCACACCAGCTTTTTACTGCAGGTTTTGCTGGGGGAGAGCAGGAGATGCATGCATGCAATTTTGTTAAAGCAGGGACTGTCTTTGTCAGGGAGATTTTCAATAACATTTGCAAAGGAATCGAGGAACACAAGTTTCTCTTTAGTTTGGCACCAAGCAATAACTTTATATAGTAGCATAGATGTGGTCAATGGGGATATACTTGTTTGTAATGGTCATATAAGAATGTGCAGGGCTGTAGACACCTGTGTTTTTAAAGACTGACTGGTATGAGTCTGTGATGTTTTCATTATCATGGATCATTGTGAAGTGCTCTGCCTCTACCTTTTCATGATCAGGCTGATGTTGAGGCCTCAGATTGTTTCCAATAAAAAGAATACTCAGTAGTAGGACTACTATTTGTTGTTTGTTGTTTTTTTTCTTCCCAATAAATGACAAAACAAGAAATCAGCTGGTAAAATGGCAATAAAGTTCCATTTTTCTGCAAAGCAGGAGAACAGTCTTGAATTGTCACTTCTAAATAGAAGTCCTTTAACCTTCCTGGCTTTTAATTTTATTTTAATGCTCTGCTGCCAGCAAAATCAGTTCAGTTGTTACCACGAGATCACTTTCATTCTCTGCTTATAGGAGCCCTGATTAGGGGCGCAAACAGTCCCTATCAAAATGGAGTAAATGCAGCTCAGAATTCCTCATTCTCTTGTAGACTCCCACCTTGGTGAGCCCATTGAAGAAGCTGAAGATGTACTTGTCCTGTAGCAGGAGACAGTTCTTCAGGAAAAAATTTTTGTGTGATTTTTTTTCACCTAACAAAAGGGATTGGCCAAGTGCACATGACCCCAGGAGGACACTGTAGAAGCAAATCCCAGGGAAAGATATGATTTAGCACAAGGACTACCATGCCAGGTTAGACTGAAGGGGACACTTGGTGACAACAAGAATACCCAGAAGATCAGATGGGCTTAGATCCAGCTCTTTCTTCAGCTCATCAGCTTTTCAGTGCTCAGAAACATCCACACCAGCACTCTAGAAGCAGACAGAGGAGTTTGAGTCATGTTGGCCACAATTCTGCTTCCCTCCAGGGACAGAGGGCTAAGCCCTCTGCAGTAAGGCTTACTCAGAGATAGGTCAGTTGTTCTTGTCTCAGCATGGTGGTGTTTTACCTCCACAGATGGCTTGATGTGCAACTTCCAGATAGCCTCAGAAATATCACTGGAACTCCCTGACTTGCACACTCAGTAGACAGTGTCATTACTGCTATGAGAAGTTTCGTGAAAACACTAGGACAGCATCCAGCTCAGCCCACGGGTACAGCACCAACAGATAGTGCAAAGCTGGAGAGCTCCCTTAACTGGCAGAAACACAATAACTCCTGTGTGTTTTTCATCCAGTTTTACTTTGGTCACAGCTCTTCAGGGTGCTTAATTCCAACTTGAAGCATGTGCATAACCATATTGACATCAGGGCAATTACTCATGTGCTTCAAGAGGATGCTCAAGAAACTTTTTAATTGGGATTTTTCTAAGGGAGAGCTTTGTTTTATTGAACTCCTTTCCAAAAATAAGAAGCTGCCAACGAAAAACACAAGCAGCACCCAGTTTGATGTAATCCACCAGAGTGTTTTTTTTCCTAACCAAGAAAGAAAGATCTTCACTCAATTGTAATTCTGGATGCACTTCTTTTTAGCTCGTAAATCTCCCTTTTGGGACACAAGAGACTAGGCCATAGTGATTTGAAGTTCTTTGTTTTCCTTGCAACTGCTCTAAAGTTGTTGTCAAACACTGCAAGGGTTTCTGTGATGTGGCAGATAAGCCCACAAACTGTAGCAAGCAAAGCCCTGAAGAATTCAGATGGCAAAATATTTCCAAAAATGGCTGCTTCTGTTCTCTTTTTTCTTTATAATTAAAGAGGTGGTTTTAGTTAAAAAAAAAAGAAGGAGGGGAGGGTAGGGGAGAAAGAGGAGAAAGAAAAGGAGGATCATTTGAGGCGACTCTTCCAAAATCAATATATTATAATAGGAACCCCCCCCTCAGGACTAGGAAGCAAGCACTTAATGTGTCTTTCAGATAGCAAATGCACAAAATAACGAAGAAAAAGCCACCCTGAAAATCAGGTGGCCATTCCTAGGACCCCTTAAATACCCTGTGGTATGTCAAAGGAGCAGGTCCAACCTACACTGCCTGGGTGTGTGTGTGAGTCCTCTGTACAGCCAGAACCATGGAGGGCTGCTAGGACAGGCAGAAGGATGAGCTCCTCTCATCCTCCTCATGGGAGCAGAAGCGATTGGTGTGATTCCAGCCCTCTACACCAGGTCTCAAAGCTGGTTGCCCATTGCCCCATCCATGCTGAGTCATGATAGCCATGATAGGACAATATTGCCTTGAAAACCCCATGATCCTCACCCCTTCCTGTATTAAAGGCCTTCACAGGGCAGCACAGAAGCATCCACCTTGTAGACCAATGAAGCACGTTGCACAGAAAAGAAGTGAAAACGATATCTGTTCCCCTTCTGTGGCTTCATTTCAATGACTAATCATTAGCAAAAAGTTCTTTGCCACCTCAGACAGACACTCTGCTATTAAAGTTTTATTTAAAGCTAAAGTTGGAGAGATATTTGGGTGGGACTAACCTGGAGCACTGACTGACATGAAACTGAGACACAGTGTCGGTGAGTGAGAGAAACTGCATGAGACAAAAATTAAGCAGGAGTGTGAAAAAAAAAGGTCAAGAGTAAGACTTTTCAGCTGTGTTTATAGAGCAGTGGCCAAACATTAAAAGAATCATTGTCCAGGCAACCTGCTTCTTCAAAATGCCAAGAGGCCAAAGCTCAGATACAGAGGTCCTCCTGTGAAGGTCCTCCTTCGCAGCTTCTTAAACATGTACTGATATCTGCTTCATTGTAAAAGGTATGAGATGTTTGTTTCTGCAGCTGGCTGGAATAGGTGATATTTTTTCACAGATTAAAAATGTTTGGTTATTTTACTTCTTTCATGGGAAAGTATAGGTTACCAAACCAGAAAACTTTGCATTTTCCTTTGTCTATGCCCTGAGAAAAAAAAAAAAAAAAAAAAACCAAAACAAAAACAAACAAGCAAGCAAACAAAAAAAGCCCACACCCGATTCTAAAGTAAGAAGACATTATCAGCCAAAAAAAACCCAAACAAGCAAAATTCCAAAACATGCCCATAAACAAAAAAAAATACAAATGGAAAATTTCTGGCTGTGTCTTGTCGATTCAGATCACTTCTAATGAAAGTGTATTTTTTTACTTAATTTTAAATTGCTTATCCCTCTAAGAAAGGCTTGCACTACCTCCAGTGAGAGGTTATTCTGTAGGTACATTGATGTCACTGTTGTCTATTAAGCTTTTCATCTTGAGATTCGGACTAAATATGCTTTATCAGGATCTAATCCCATTTCTTACAGTTATGCCTCCTACAGTCATGCTAACTGGTTCCTCTTCCTTCTGCACAGATTATTGTCATTTCCCTCCTTTAGTCATCACTTAGATCATTTAGGACTTGCTTACATTATGGAAATTTGCACTAGTATAATTACATCAAAACAGTACTCCAGCACAAGCTTTATTATGAGTGAATAAAGTGAGATCAAAATCAGTACAGCTTAATTTGGAACAATCTGTTTAGGTATTGAAAAAAAAATCAGCTTAGCCAATTATTTCTTTTTTCTTTGGGTTATTTTTGTTTTTAATTTCCACTGACAAATGTGGCTAAATTAAGCATCCCTCACTGTGTTTTTAACCCAAACTTTGTGCTATTGTCCTCATACAGGAGAGTGGAAGTGACTGTTACTGAGGGAGGCTGAAACAGAACTACTGAATGCATTTGCTAAACTGACAAGGAAAACCTTTTTTTTTTTTCTGGCTGATCATCTTTAACCTCTCTGCCCATTTAAATTACTAATAACTTTATTATGGTAAAATTCTCATGTCTGTTCTATAAACCACAGTTTCGATACCAGAGCATGCAAAATCCCATTTGCTAATTATTGTAGTTATTCTAAGATTGGCACACAATATAATGCACTGATGGAAAACGACAATAATTAATTACTGCATTTACTCCAAAATTACAATCAGTAATTACTGCTCTGAGACTGAATTCCATTCAGCAGTATTTGGAACTTGTTCTTCCTCAAAGCAGGGCAGCTTTTCAGGAGTATTGCTGTGTTTGCATCTAAATGAGTCCATGTAGGTCACTAACGGATCTGCACTATTTGTCATGGGAGTGATACAGCAGTGCAATGCAATACCATAACACGTTCCTTCAGTTCAGAGCATGAATTCTTCATTAAAACCCATGTCCCCATTTTTTTAAAATGTTAGATAATGCAATTATTTCAGAATTAAATAATAGATATGAAAGCAGCCTCCCATTTCCCATCCTGCTGTGATGCACTTGGTCCTGATGTTCTAAAGCAAACCTTCAGAGGCTTGTGAGAACTTCTCCCAATGATACAGCCAGCAAAGACCCTGCTGTGTTGTCCCTACTGTGAAAAAAACAGGAGCTTGATATGGTTGTGCCACCTTTAAAGACTGACAACAGCAAAATCCACCAAAGCCCAAGAGTAGACTGGAGAGTGGCAGTGTTATATTCAACCACTTGACCAACAAGATTACTATGGGATCTCATATGGACCGTGTCATGCAAATTAGCCAAGTAGGTAAGATTTAGGGCTTTCTGAACTAACCAGTGTGAGCTTTGTTTGCTTCAGTTCACAGGCAGCTGCAGTAACCTGAAGACAGTAGCCTTTGAAGGAAGTTTTTTTAGATTCATCTAGCACAGAGATTTGCTGGGGCACTGCATGGGGGACTGCATCTAGAAGAAAAACTGATAATTGTAATAAAAAGAAGGGGTAGATATTTTAAGCAGCTGTGATTCAAAATGAGAGACAAAGAGATGGAAAAACACTGGAAACACCCATAGACAAAATATTTGTTCCAGCATCAGCAAACAGAGTGAAACCATCTGATAAATAATGTAAGTACAGAGAGAATGAGAGAGGGAAAGACCACAACAAAAGAGGCTTGTGAAAATCTAAGATGAGGTTTAAAAACAAGTATAGTAATTTTCCTACAAGATCTTGAAATAAGTGACAAGTCAGCAAAATGTTTTGATACGGGGGCACTGGGGAGAGCAGTACCTACTAATGAATGGAGCAAAAGGTATCATGTTATCAATTTGCAAATGCAAGTACCTGGGGAGAGAGAAAAGGACAAGTTGTTTGAAGCTCAGTGTATGAGACCATAAAGGTCTAGGATTTCAGGCAAAACGTGTTATTCTTAGATGGCCTTTAGCTGCTTCCCATGCTTGAAGACTGATCGATCTGTCTCTGGTGTGCTTAGTCAAAAGAAAGCATCAGTATCATGAACATTCTTTTTTTGTCCAGAAAAAGATGATATGGCCAGTGTAGGCCAAAGGCGCTCTGGCCCTAGAGAAAAGTGAATTAGCAAAGAAGGTTAATTCAGGAAACTGGAAACCCCCACTAAAGTCAAAGTTACAAGTCAGCTCCAACACATGGGTTCACAGTATTCAGGTCACTTGTGCAGCGTTGATCGGTAGGCTGAAAATTGTCTGGTCTTCTTGCCACTGACCTTTGAGAGCTACCGCAGAACCACGAATTGAAACTGTATGGGGTAGTGCTTGGCACTTACACTGTAGGTATAAAGAAAAGGGAGGATAAAGCCTCCATGAAATTTACTCTGCAGGGGAACTGCTACAGGAGTTGGCAAGAATCTTAATAAGGGGTTGCAGAGTGTTCCATCAATGTGAGCACCTTAAATTGATGTCCTTATGGTTTGGAAGGCATATACAATCAGCTGCACTAGAACACTGTTTCTCATTCCCACAGTTATACCCAGTGATATATCAAATGCAATAATTGCATATTTGAATAATTCATGGGTATGGTAAGTTTGGCCAGATACAAGTGAATATCAAAACTCTGGTCTCTGAAGTGTTTGATTCTGCAATAGCAGAGAGCTGAAGGTCTACAGTACAAACCCCGTTTCTCAGGTGTCTTTTGTCCTGGCCTGTGACTGCAGTTAGAGAACAGACAGCTTTTATTTGAAATGGGTTGTTTAACCACTTAGCTGAGCTTCATCCAACCTTTTTGAAATATTGGGTAGAAGGCTGAGCTGGAAGGGAAAGGAGAACAGCAGTCAAGTCATTTCCCAACCAAGAATCAGTGAATCTGATTCTGAGCTCTGCCTGGAAAGTTACTAACCACAGCCATGGTCAGGCAAAGTTCTCAGGCAGTGTCAATCACGAGCTCCTCTGAAGTCAGTGAAGTGACACTGATTTATGGCAACCAAGGATTCAGGCCCACTATTACTTATTTAACTCTAAAGGTTTTCCTATCAGAGATGTTTCAATTATTTGCAATCCTAGAGGAAGACACAATGTCACCATGCTGGACTCTCTGGTCTTTTTAGAGTGGAGAGACTCAGGAATGAACACGCCTTTTGCCAAACACATCTCTATAGCTTATTTTAAAAATACCTTTATACAGCAATGACTTACAAACAGAAAAAATTCCCTTGCATTCCTAGAAAACCACAGTTGCACATCCAAGTGATCCTCTTTAGAAAGCATATTTCTCCCATTATTGGGAGATGTGTTCTTCCTCTCTGCCTCTTCAGATGTGACTTTTTTCCTGTATAGGACAGATCCAGCAGCTGGTCTGTCTGAAGCACCTGTTCTATGCAGAGCAGGGTAACTTTTTAAAATCCTCACAGCAATGATAAACCTAACTTCGAGATTTCTGGAAATACAAGGCCCAGTCTTTGAAGCCCAAGATAGTGTGTGCTGTGGACCAGGACCCTCGTTGTCATGGCAGAGTGCTGTAATACAGTATCTATCTTAAAAAGCAGGTTATTCCAAAGGAAAATAGGTTTTCGTTATTGTGGTTTCCAAGGATCTAGCAATGATTTGGCCATGAAACCTGTAGGCCTTGCAGTCAACTTTAAACTTTGTCTTTGTTGGATAAGATTATCTCTTTCCTTCACTCTTGATGCATCTCTACTCATCAGTAGAAGTTGCATCTCATCTCCTGTGATACACGAGAAGTGAATGCTTGCCATGCTCTTTATTTTCCTCTGTGCATTCTCCTTGCATGGCAGATATTGCTCCACCATGGCAGACTGGTCACTGGAAAAGGGAGCCAGGCAGGCAGCCCAAAAACTGCCTCTTGCTTGTCAATTCTGAAGAGACTTGGTACTTTCAGAAGGGGGTGTATTTGAGGGTTTTCTCCTTCTGCTCTTAACTTACAAGGGAATTATTTAGTACAGGTCATACAGACCTTGCTAGAAAAAAGTCCCAGCAGCAATTTTTGTAGGCTTTTTCCCTGTTCCCCATAAAGACCAGTGTAATGTAATTTAGAGAAAGGTGCATGGATACTCATCAGGTGCAAAGGAGTACCTTGCTCCTGGAGAAGCATTTCTAAACTTAAAACTAAATGTAGGAATTCCCTTCTCAATAGACGGCTTTGATGAGGAGCATGCTCAGGGGCTGTTAGTAAAGGCACAAGGACTGCCACCATGGTTGGCTTTGGGGTCTTTTCTCTTTCAGGACAGCCCTGCTATCTGGCAGTCTGGCTTCTGGTATTCACCAGTGATTCCTGGAAGTAGCTCCGTGGTGCTGCTTAGGTTTAAAATGAAAATCATTTCTTCCTTCAGGAATTCTCTACAATGAGTTGGCCTGAGGATCACAAATAGCTGGAGAAGTGCTGGGTCTGCCCTTCACCTGAGAAAAAAAATAGACTTTATCGGAGCAATGATGATTTGTGCCAGCTAAAGACTTGTTGTGGGATTTGGCCACTTACACTCAGGGAGCAGAAATCTTCTGCTTTCTCTCTTCTGATCTTTCAAATTGCCTCTGTAATTTTTCCCCAAGTTATGTGTGCTCACTGTGTTCTGTCGATGTGAGAAGTGGTAATGTCACTCTGGTAGGAGTTTTATGGTTCACAGAAGGTAGAATTTGTATTGAGATAGACAGATAGATGGATGCCTGGTGCCTGAACACAACATATTACAGAGATTGACCCAAAGTTTTCAAGACTAAAATCCCAAACGATAGACCGAGGGGATCGCTGTCTGGGAGATTTCAGACGGATTTTATCTCTTTTCTCTGATTAATACAAGCTTTTAAGAGCATACCGACCCTATCCATTTGCCCAAATAATTGGAGAAGACCAGAGTAAAGAAGGATCAATAGCAAATAAGTAGCCCACATTTTCTCAGATGTCAGTGTAGAGGAGGTCAGACATGGCACACTGGGAAGGGAAGAACACACAGTTTAGGGTGGTCTGTTTTGCATTGAGACCAGGACCATTCTTTGTGACAAAGGAGAAAGTGAATACCATGCAGCCACAGGAAAGGTACCACCGATGGCTATGTCCCACCGACAAACCAGACTCCGGGCCACACTGAGATCAGGGCTCTCTCTGTACATGAGGGGGGAATGGGAGGGAGTAGAAGGGCTGGCTGATGGCAGCAGTAGGGACACTACCCTGCCAAGCTGCCTGTGGAGCCTGGAGCTGCCTCCTAATGAACACGAGCGGCTGGTCGCAACTGGAGGCGAGCTGTTCCCCATTTGTTTGTGCTCCTTGGAGTGGCGGGGATCCGCTCTCCATCAGAATAATCCAATTGAACAAAATGATTCATATTAGCAGGCACATCTGTCTGAGGCCAGAGCAGAACCCTGGTGTTAGTTTAATAAATGGCGTTCATTAAACTCAGCTGAAAATATAATCTGGAGAGACTGATGGGGTGAACAGAGCAAAGAATAAGCAAAAGGAGTTAGCAATTATCAGATGTCATTTGTTCTACTGGTACCATGGAATTGGGGCTTGTTTGCTGAAATCTTAATTTCATTTTGCTGAGGCAGAATCCATCAGAGAACCTTTTGCTGCAGCTATGATTCCTGTTTGTCAGACTTTGGTACAGAGTGGGGCTTTTTTCTTTTCCCCTTTTCTACCAAACAGAGCAAAGCATACCCTGAAGGGGCACAGATCCTAGGACAGGAACGAAGAAGGGGCAACCGTGTTTTTGCTGAGTAAAGTTCCTTGTCCTGCAGTGCAGAGAGCATGGGCAGCACCTTAGGACAGTGGACCCTCCATGCAGCACCAATTATAGCGATTCCCAGATCATCTGCCATTTTTCCTCCATAGCAAGGGGGTTTAAGCACTCCTCATCTGGCTTCAGGAGCAATTTACACTCTATAGGTGTCAGTGGAAAGGACTCTACAAAGGCTGGGATCTTCTTGGTGGACAGGTTAGGGAAACTCCTAGAAGCTGTGCACTGACGGCTGCCCAAGACATCTCAGCAGCATTTCATGGAGTGCAGGGGAGGAGGAGCCAGTGACACTGAGGAGCAAAGGGTGCCCACATGTTCAGAGCTCAACCCTGATGGTCCCAGGCTGCTCCTCTGGGCACAGCCCACAACCCACAGGCCAGTGCTGCCAGTTGATTGGCATTAGCATTCCTGGCCATAAGTCTTATGAAACACTGAATCGGGAGGCCCTGCTCTTAGGAGGGAGAGCTGCCTTTCCCATTTCACATTGAGTAGACACAAGCTTCTTGGGCCTGATTTACAGCAGTTTGTGGTCAGGACTTGAACGTCAGCCAGACAAGTTGCTTTGGTTTGGTTTAGTTTTAAGTTCTCCCCACAGGTATTCAAATGGTCTTTGGTGCATTCCATAGGAAGGCAAGAAAGGCTTTTATATTTATAGACTTGCTGGGGCAGCGCTCAAGTCTCAGGCAGTCAGAAAAAATCAAAAGAATAATGGAAGAGAAAAGAAACCTTGACCTCATAAGCTTTCAGCGTTGATTAGTTTGTTGGTGTCGGGAACCTTTTCTTGTTCGGGGCAGAGTAGCTGTGAAATGATTCTTTCCCCCCTCCCTTCTCTTTAATCTGCCTCCTGTATTCCCAGGGGGAAGGAGGAGCCAGCACCTGCTTTCCTGGAGTTCTGCTTCAGAGGAAGACTTGCACACCAATAGCAAGGGGCTAGGTTGTGGTTTTTTCCAAAGACTCATCTTCTCAATGTGCCCTTTGGCAAAAGGCTGAGCACTTCCAATTTCTCTCAAAATTGTGCAATAATCAGTTGCAGACATGAGCTGCCTTGGAGCTGGTCATAGGTTGTTCTTTCCCTGGAGAGTGTAGGAGAGAGAAAGGCTGCAGTGATGGACAACATATTTCTGACATTTGCTGTGTCTTCCAACATCACTTCCAGGCTTCATTCACGGTGGTCCATTCACAAATGGGTGAGACATGCACTCAATCCCACCTCTAGCCCAGCATCATTCCTTCCTCAGGTAAATCCCTAGCCCACAGGCACAGGCTAAGGCAAACATGGGCCCATCACTTGTATGAGACTTGTGAGAAATTTGCTGAATTCATTGAAGCATGGAAAGCTTGATCTCAGTGATGGCTTGTGTGAAATGAGCTCTTGGTCTTCACCTTGATTCCTCCTAAACGCTTGTCTATAACAAGCCAGCCCTGATTGCTACCCAAGCTGGCAAACACTAAGAATTAGAAGAGGGAAGAGAGCTGAGAACCTGTTAAACCTCTAGGGATGGCCAGTCTAGGCACATTGACTGAAAGCTCTCAGTGCTGAAGTCTATTCCAGGTCACCTTTCACAATGCCTTTGTCACATTGGTACTAAAAATGTAAAACAAGACAAAATAAAACAAATCAAATTTACATGTGTAGAGTGTAGACTTAGAAATAATGCAACTGGGTTAGTCCTTCCTGCAGCTCTTTTGAGGTCCTCTAAGAAATCTTCAGGACTTCAAGTGGCTGCAGTATTTTTCCAAATCTCAAAACAATGAGTTCACTGATATTAGCATTAAGGAATGAAATTAAGGGGCTAGGATATGAGGCTGGAACATCAGACATCACTCAACAAGCTTATGGTCATAGCCATAATTTTAGCTGCAGCAAGTCCAGCTGCTGGGGTTTGCATTTCCAGATGCTCAGTGTCTGCCCCACCACCTCGCTTCTGCCAGCTGAACAGCTCATGAGATAGCTCCCTGACATGTTTAAAGCCATCTAGACCAGCAGTGACCTACAGTCTCAGTTGTTTGAAGTGCACAGTTTGATTTAGAATAAAATGGGTTACAAAGACAAGCCCAGTGGTGGAGCGAAAGAGGTCAAAGCCTTGGGGTTCAGCTCTGTGGGATCAGGGGATGGCAGGCACAAGGCGACAGGCTTCATAAGCACGGGCTGTCTGAGGTGACAGTGAACTAAAAGCCCTGAGATTTATCAGAATGCACTGAGACCTATCACTGGATGCAAACAGAATTTGCGGTTTATTTTCCAGAATTTTTTCAAGGTACATTGAAGTAATCTTATGGACTGGCCATCATGGGAATGAAGAAATCAGCACATTAGTTTTAAGTCCTTTCAAAAAAAAATTGTTTTGTTTTGGATTTCTTTTTAAATTCTCAGATTAAAAGTTTAGATTATTTTTAAGCAATCATAATGTTTGACTGATCACCTGCATTTTCCACCAAGAAAGGCTTTGAACAAAAATGTAATCCAGCTCTAAATTAAAACCATATAAATATCTCAGATATAGCAGTGAAATGAGTCACATACATAAGTGTTTTCAGAATCAAATTCTGAGATACTAAAATTTGCCAAGAGCTGTGAATTCTTCAGATGGCAACTGCTCCAACTATATGAAGGAATTCTTGTCTTATCTTTCTCAAACTCAGAAACAGTTATCATTGCCTTAGTGAAAATATCTTGTGTCAGAAACATCATACAGAATGTGGCTTCAGGAAGATTTTTTTTAACAAAAAATTAATAACATTTAATAATTAATAGAACTATGTAAGCTTATTGAGTCATCCTGGGCTTTAATCAATTTGAAATATTTGGGGCACCAATTTCCACCTTACTGCTCCTCGCTGGAGGTATATTAGAGTTTTAGTGCAATTAAAACGAAGCAGGAAATATTTTTAGCTAATTGCACTGTGCACCTTGAAGGTAATTTGAAGCTGCAGGCAAAAAAAATAAAATATCAGAAGGAGTGATTGAGTGTTGCAAGCTGGGAGTATGTGTTCCTGGCTGCATTCTGATTTAGAGGGCCACAGAGACTAGGCAAGGTGCTGAGCAGCCTTGGCAGAAGAAGGGTGAAGTCTCACCCCTGGGGAACTGTCTGGTCCCATTACATATCACAGGGAAGATGACCCACAAGTGCAAGGCTTCAGGTGGGAGATGCTGTGAAGTGCAAGTCCTGATAGGCAGGACAGGAATGTGTGTAGATGACTATTTGCTGCACTTGTGTGATCAGGGAACACAAGATGGCCCCACCACCCCAATTATGGGCAAGCCAGGTAGCTCCTGGGTCCATCCCTGACACAGGATGCCACTGACACAGGATCAGGGGGAGTCAATGGGGATCTCTACCAGGGATTTCATCTGGTAGTAAAGCTTGGATTCCTGGACACAACCCCACACAAACACCAACCAACCCATCCCAACCCAATTCCTACTCTTAGTGAGCAAATAGAACCAAAATCCTCATCACTAGCCTGGCATACAGGTGTGGTCAAGAACCTGAGCCCCAAGAAGGGTGTATCAGGCGACCTACTAAGGGGTTGCAGGCAAACATACCTGCTGAGATTCAAGAGTTGGGCTTTGTTAGGAGTCTTGAGACCACTCTAGGAGGTGACATTGCCTGGTGGGGAAAAGGAAGATGGGAAGGGACATAGGGTCTCTATCTAACACTCAGCAACAGGAACAACAGGAGAGTGAAGCATCAGGTTCATCAGCATTTTGATAAGCTCTAGTCAATCTACAGAGGAAAAACAGCAAACCAGTGGAGACTGGGCACAAAGGATTGCTCACAGCTTCCCAATTAGACTTGGTTCTCAACCACGTACATTTTTTTAATTAAACTGTTGGTACAATGCTCAGGAGATAGAAAACTCCTCGAAGCCCTCTTGTAATATAGAACCTTTCATTACGTGCAGAAAGGTAGCTACCACACAGCTTAATTTCCTCTCCTACCTAATGTTCACCGGCAGCAAAAGCAGAAGTGAGCACTCTACATGAGGCAGGACAAATGGTCTTCAGGCACAGGACCCACTGAGCTGGCCAACGGGAGCAGAAGAGGCTACAAGCTTTGCTGGAAAAGTAGCCCCAAAGTGTACATTTGACCTTTACCATCACTACTGCCCTGCTTCCCAAAATGACCTGAGTTTATTACACTGACCTTTGCCTGTAAAGCTCTTGGTTGGTAAAGCACAGCTGAGAGAGAATCAGGACATGGCTATGTTTGCATGAGCAAGTAAATTCTGGATGTTGCTGAGGAGGGTGACCAGGGTTGTCACCGCTCAGCCCTTACCCATTGCTCCCTACCCCAACCCCGCTGAGGGACAGACCCAAGCTCCTCCCTGTACCAGCCCGCCTGGTGTCCCCACTGTGTCCCACCCCAGACCCACTCATCTTCCCACCACACACCCCAAAAGCTCCTTTGGGATTCCTCCACCACCGTGTGATTCTCGTCACTCTGTGTCCACCTCTCCTGCCACCGCCTGGGGACAGGGCAAGAAGCGACCACACCACACAGGGAACCAGTGACATTTCCTGACTGTCTGGGCTGGCTTCTCCAGAAGCAGATGCTCCGTTGCAGTGCTTTTTCATCCACTGCTTGAGACTAATGGCTCTAGAAAAATAGATAAATCAGAGGTGACATAGCTATTGCTGCTTGACATTTTTTCATCAAACTGGCTGGGGGAGGAGGGGGTGACCAAAAAGTGACATTTTGACCAAACTGGATGTTTCCACAGCAAATTTTCATTCTAGTAGATTAAAAAAGAAATGCCAACACCACAAAAAACAAAACTGTCTTGATTAAAAATGTTGGCCTTCAAAACAGTAAATTCCTGTTAAAAATGGACTGGATTTCAGATTGATTAAAAAAAGACAAAAATTAATCTATTCCTCTGACCACCTCTCCCAACCCAGATTTGTTTTGTTTTTTTAACTAAAATATGCACAGGAAAGAAAGCCAAAATAATGACAATTTTCCCTTGGAAAATAATTGTAATTTTTCAACCAGCTTTTAATGTAACATAGTTAAATGAGAACAATCCTAGTAACAACACTGCACAGCAAGTAAGTCATACGATTATTTGAAAGAAGGGCATTACAATTTAAGAGCTAATTTTTATTGTCACCTTTAATTTATTAATGGGAAAAATGAGGCAGGGCCATCAAGCATTTTAAAAAAGAAACCCATGGAAAACATTTGAAGTGCTGGACTCCCATCTCCCTGTTAGTTCACATTAGCTTCTCTGTCTGTATATGTGTAATTGTCTCTGTTGATATGTATGTATATATAGTACCTCTGTACATATACATATGTATGATACGTATATGTGCCTGTTCATGTATATAAAGATTTATATAAACCAGCTGCCTGTTTTTTAACCTTGAGAAGTTGAATTGAAGCATACAAAAACATGCTTTTTTTTTTGTTGTTGTTTATTTGGTTTTTTTTCCTTCCGAAAAATAGCATCCCAAGAATCCAGGTAAATGAGTTGACTTCTGGTCCAAATGTTCAGCCTTCATTTAATCCCAGCATGGAAGCAAAGTCCCCTTTACCACACTACCTTTCGCGCTCTGAGATAATTGGGCTCCTAACCTTGGACTCCCCACAACAGACTTAAGAGAGGTTGTTGCAGGGACGGAACATATTTTGGAGACCCCTACCTCCTTCCTCCACCTCCACCATGCAAACTGGGCAGGAGTTGGGGAAGGGGAGATCTGTACTGTTTGATATCACGGTACGGTGAAGAGGAGGGCTGAGGCAGAGGGAAAGCAGATCCATCCGGCATTGGAAGAAAGTTGGTGCAGGGGCATAAAGCAGAGAGAGAAATTGCTATAGAAACAAGAGGAAAGGCAGGGAAGAAAAACACAGGTTGGAATTTTAATAATATTGATCAGGCTCAGAGGCAATAGCTGTCACCTGAAGGAAAAAATATCTCCACTGCCTTGCTATCAGTGGTCTTGGGCATAGGCTCCAGCAGATGGAAGGACAGGATCCTGACTGCAATTTTGTATGGGCTCACAAACACACCTCTATGTGTGTGTAAACAGAGACTAACGTGTATTCCATAAAGGTAAAGAGACCTACATATGCAGTAGGCATATGAGCAATGCTCAGCCATGATCAGAGGCTCAGGTGTGAGCACAGGAGGTTGCCACTTTGGTGCTTGTAATAAGTGATGGCTTATCGGATAGCCATCACTATGATGGCTTTTGATCTACCCTATCAGCTGAAGCTTTGACTGATATTAATTTCCAGTCATGTTATAGGCCTAGAGTATAACTATCTCCTTCACAGCTAGTCACTCTAGGTCCTTATTTTAACCAACAAAGAGACATGGTTCTGGCCATGGTTCACAGTCTTATCTTGAGTGGTCCTTTAGGACAAGTGAATTGGGATATTCAAGCCCTCTCTGTCTCCACTAAAACTGGCTTGCAGTGGTTTGCTCATATGGAGGTGTCTTGAATCTTATCATTAGGGCTTTAAGCCTTTGTCAATTCAATATTCAAGGAGAAGAGTCTCAGATTCCACGTAGATATTTCAAAGTAACTGGGTTGGAGAAATAGTGACATTTACGAGAGGTATTTGTCTATGATTTGGTCAGTGGAGCAAATTCTTGGTCAGTGTTAACCTGCAGCAAAAATACTTTTCATGTAGTGCAGAGACCATAGCTGCTTGGGAAACATGCAAACAGGCTCCTTCTTTATCTCCAAGGCACCACTTCTGAACTGGGCTGTATATACTTGTCTTCATAACCTTAACACTTTAACTTACAAATTTACTTCAGCAATACCCAAAGTTTATACCCGTTCCCAGCAAAGTGAATTGCTTTCTTAAACAGATTAGTTTGGCTGGTGTCCAGCCTATCTAACACAGATGCCTAACTTGCCTCTCAATTTCAGGCCACTGATGAAGTAGTCCACATAAGATAAGTCCACATAAGAGTTCTCTGCCTCGTCAACAGAGAAATGCATTTGTCTCTGTAGCTCCCCAGAGGGAAAGTCAGACTGACCAAGTTTGAGACCTGAAAACGGGATCGTGCACTCAATAGCCTTTTTCATCTAACTCATTGAATCAACCCAAATATATTACTGCTTATTACAAACCTTGCCTAAACTCAGGAACATCAATCTGTCCCTAAAGAGTCTTAAAGGGTCTTATCCTCTCCACTGACTAGGGAGGTACTGTAGACCCCTACTTTAGAAGGACAGCTTCATTTGGTGCTTGAAATACAGACCCAAGTTAGGCAGACAGAATGACAACAAATTACTTTCATGTCAAAGTATATTTTCTAGGGTTTGGGGCTTTTATGTTCTTTTATCCTTAGCAATTTCTAATCCTTCACCTGTTCATATATGTGTTTGTGTGTGTGTGTGTGTGTGCACGTCACTTCCACAGTGTCTAAAGGTGTGTCTGGAGGACAGGCAGAGGGATGGTAATACCCACTCCAAAACCAGTGGTCACTAGCAGAATCACCTGGTCCTTCCTGCTCCACCCATAAGGCAAAATATTTTCCCCAGACAAGATTATGTCCAAGAACCTCTCCTCAGCTTCAAGGTTGCCTGGGATTAGCATAGGAAGGGATGTGCCAGTGCCTATGGTCAGTCACTTGTATATGTGTTTCCCAAGGTGACCCTGACCCTGCAAAGCTGTGCCATCCTACACTCCATCCCCAGGCGGGAGATGTGAGCTCCTGCCACTGCCCAGTGGTATAGCAGCATATTGCTTGTTCCAGCAGATCTCTCCCATCCATGCTGCCTCTGTGCTCCATTCAGGGCCCATTAGCCCTTTTCCTTATAAAGTCTAACCCATGCTGCTGGCACGGCTGAGGTAAGGAAAGAGACAGGTCTTGCTATGAAGGTGCTGCCAACTATCCTTCCTCCCCAACCTAGTCTGTTTCTTGTGGTATGACATAGCTGGAGAACTCTGAGGGCTAAAAGGGGTGCTAGAGGTCTTTTCCTCTTCCTCATGCACAGCCTGGACCTGTACAGTTGATGCAACTTGTCCTTTTGGGTACCCAGGGACACAAGTTTCAACAGCTCTACCACGGGCCATCTTCAATAAGGAAATTTTCTCTCTTTTGACTTGTGAAATCACTGTAGACCCAGATATTGCATCTGCCTTAGGGGTACCAGTCTGTTGCCTTTACCCAGACTCCAGGAAGCTCAGGTTGACACTTTCAGTACATCAAGGGACAGGACATGAGGGCCAGAGCTTATAGAAGGAGTCAGCTCCAACCAACACAGCAGCCAGCTGAGGGAAAAGTGTGGAGCTGAAGCCAGTGCTCAGGTCAGGGGCTTAGTTCAGCATCATCTCTTGTCAGCTGAGCATAACCATTCTAGCCAGAAAGCACATTTCAGTTCAGAAAAAATATAGGGACAGTAAAAAAAAAAATAAATTCCAGCATGCATAACTTCAGGATGAGAACTGCCAACAATATTCTTGTGACACCTAAATGCAAGGTGAAATTTCAGTCATGTGCAGTGACTTTTCAGAAATAGGCTGGGAGGAGAGATATGAGCCCTGCCAAGGGATAGAAAGGCAATACCTGAAGAACAGGGTGCAGACCTGCTGACTGAGACAAGTATATCGCTGTGTGCAGTCATTTTTGGTGTTTACTGAGGCAAAACTCCCTGGGCCAATAAAGGGATATTTTCCTTTGTAGGAAAGGAGCAGGGTGTTTCTGGAAATTGTAGCCCCTGGTAGCTTTTTTTCTTTTTCTTTTTCTTTTTCTTTTTCTTTTTCTTTTTCTTTTTCTTTTTCTTTTTCTTTTTCTTTTTCTTTTTCTTTTTCTTCTTTTCTCTCTTCTCCCTCTCCTCTCCTCTCCTCTCCTCTCCTCTCCTCTCCTCTCCTCTCCTCTCCTCTCCTCTCCTCTCCTCTCCTCTCTTCTCCTCTCTTCTCCTCTCTTCTCTTCTCTTCTCTTCTCTTCTCTTCTCTTCTCTTCTCTTCTCTTCTCTTCTCTTCTCTTCTCTTTTTTTCTTTCCATGTAGGTACGCAAGACACATGTTTGGTAATTTGTTTTTCAGCTCGTGGCTAGCTGTTTGCTCAAATTTTGCCTGCTGAGCCACTCTAGTGCCTCTTATCAGTGAATATGGACTGAAACACCTGGCTGCTTTCTGTCTTTGCAAGCGAGCACAGGCTGCATCAACATTTCTGCGCCCTGATCAGTTACGTTCAGACTTCAAGGAGAATGAAAACTGAAGGCGGAAACACCCCAAGTTCACATTATGAATTCCCAATGCACCTGTGGTGGTGGCAGCAGGAAGAGAGAGGAGAATATAGGAAAAGTAAAAAAGTCCATAAAAGTAAGAAAAAATGTGGTCTCATGCCTAAAATGAAGGAATAGTTTTCTCACAGCAGTAAAATCCTCCCAAGGACTCCAGCCCTTGGGAGACTGGGGAACCAGAGAAGGGCTATGTACAGCTGCCAGTGCTGGCAGGAATGTGTGTCCTGGCCATTTGCCTATGCTTCCTAGATGTCTGGAAATCTGCTGGCTTTCTGCTAACTGTGATGGTCTGCCAGCAGAAGTGGTGATGTTAGCAGAAATAGGAAGGAGTTGATGATTGCTGGAGCAAGAGACAGTGCCCAAAGGACTGGCACAATTTGGGACCCAAAAGGAGAAAAAAATGCTGTATACAATGTGAGAAAGGCTGAGATGTCATTTTCTTGATATTGCAATCTCTCTATAAAAATTCTCTCCTGTGCAAGGTTATTGTCTAGTATCTTCCTTGAGCAGGTACAAATGCATGCATTGACAGTACAGGACAACAAATCAAAATGAAGAGTCTATTGCACATGTAGGAGAAATTACTGACTGACGTTTTTCAGCAGCAAAATGTTTCTTTTTCATGTGTTCCTTTACGTGTCCTTCCTGTAAACAGACTTTTTTTCACTTTTAGAAGAACATTTTCTTTTTAAATCTGAGACAGAGACAAAAAAAATCTATTTTTGTTAAAACAGTATCATCAGTAATGCATTTTTATAATTTCATTTTGGTCTGCTTTTGTTTTTCAACAAAGAAAATCATCAACGTTCCCGATGTTCTGGTGGTCCAACTTATGAATGTCAGATTTCAGCTACTGCTGCATTTCTCAGACAAAAAATAGACTTTACATTATCTTCAGAACAGGACAATAGAAATTCGAGAGTCCATAGCAATGAAGTCCAAAATTAAAGGCATCACTGAATTGGTTATGTGTGCAATCCATTGTCGGAGTGGGAGCCAGACCTGGAGTAATGACGTAACCTCAATATGAGTCTGGTCATTCTCACTTTATTCAAGTTTTACAGAGTTTATATAGACAAACAAGAAGAGTACGCGTTAGCGACAGTTACATGATTGGTTCTGGACTATTGTTCACGCGCCTAAAGCCCATACATGATTTGTACAAAATTATTGTCCATGCGAAACAGTCAGTCTAGGATAGGCTAAGCTCTAAAAGTTATAATTATATGGTCCTTCTACTTGCGGTTTGCTGACAGAGCGTTCTTTGCAGTCTTACTTACTTCCCCAAAGTTGTCTGTTTCTTTGCTGCAGGGTCGGCATATTCTGGTAAAAGTCCGTTGTCAGCATGACTTGGCAAAGCCAGTGAGGCCTACTTTGGCTAATCAGGCCTTGCCTGAAGGCCTACTGTGGCTAACTAAGCCTTGCATGCAGTCTCAGAGAAGCTGGGTTTGATGTTCCTCAAAAGGCTGGATTGTTCACTCCAAGGAGATCATGGCCTTAGCCGCTCTTCCACAATCCATTATATTCTTTAATAAACTAAAAAACATTTTCCTGATGGGAATATATCCAGGTACCCTCATGTTACAATTTAATGAAATACTTACTGAAAAATCTTTCCTGAAGTACTTCTGTTAAAATACTTCAGCAAGTGGCAGATGGCAGCACCCAGTAGACTACAGCTTGGAAGTCTTGCAGGACTTAATTATGTTGCATTGTGATGAAAACTGAAACTTGAAAAAGTTCTTTTGTTTCATTTTTTGTGCAATATGTCATGGGCCATCCTTCAGTCCCAGTTCCCACTCTTACTCTGAATAGCTTGCTTTGGTTATATCATGTCTGAATATGTTTTTAGAAACATTGATTTAATCTGCTTTTCTATTCAGAAAAAAATAATTTTGCAAAAGGTTACATTATTTTTCAAAACAAATGTTTGTTTTCATATTTCAGTAAAAGCACGTAGTAGGGTAAGTGGCCCCATTAGGACGAGGGTGAAAATTCTTAAGTGAAAATTATTCCACATGAATGAGTCAGAGTCATTGTGGGTGAACAGAATTATGGAAGAAGCAGAGACTAGAAGAAGGAACAGAAGAAGCAGGAACACTGGCAGGGGAAGGCCTGTGATGAAGTTCCAACAACCCATAAACAATGCCTGACAGCCTGACTGATGGAAGGGAATTCTGCCTGCCTGGCAGTTGGGGTTTGCAGGGGTGTGTCTGTTGGGAAAGAGATACAGTAGTAGTATATAAACTGCCTGTTTGTGATAATAAACGATTATGGTTGCATCAGTGACCGGGGTCCATACCTTCACATGCTAAAGATAGCTCATGTGTCCCAGCTTTAGGGCAAAGTCAAAAGCTGTGCAGTCCTTCATAGCCCTTGATACAAGATTTAGTCTAGGCTTCTGTTATCTTTCTGAAAACTGCAAATATTTTCTTTTGTTATAATTCATGCATGTTTGCATCTACTGGATATTTTTTATTTTCAGTTTCAATCTTCACAAAAAAAAATCAAGAATGCGTTTGTGTTCTACTGAATCTATTAGACTTTGGCACTGACTTGCATGATTGTAAAGAGAGGCCTCCAAGTGGGAACATTTTTATGCCTATTTAGGAGCCAGTTTCACATTGTTAGAATAGTGATCATTAAAGCACCTAAGCCAGGCACTACACAATGCTGCTAAGCTTGGCATGAAATAACAGGACAGTCGACATTTAAGTCCTGGCATGTCCCTTACAGGCATTTACCCTTATAATCCTTGATTCCAGTTCTATAATAAATACAATAAGTACTCCCTGTGGTGTAGGCACATTAAATACCAACAAAGAGAAGTTCCAAAACAGAATTATCAGTATAAAACAGAGAACAACGAGGGGATGATGAGTAAAGAGTGGAAAAATCCAGGTAAATGTTGATTTAGAAGCTGGAATTGCCTTCACCTGAAACTAAAAATCTGTAACATCTGTATTCAGAATACAATAGAAAAAAGAGCATAGAAAAATGCACTTTTGAATGCCCAGAATGCTTCAGGATATGCATTTTTTAAAATTGTCTGTAATTTAAAAAATGTGTTAATTATATAACCTTTTATTTAACAATTCATGTCATCATTGATCTATATACGGTGAGACTGGTTCCAGCTTGTCTAATTACCTAATGTTGAGACTGACTAAAAATGAAAGATTATGAAGAGACAGTTAGTCGATGATTTCTACAAAATCAACCTTCCCCTTCTGCCCTTTTACTTTGCAATATTCAGAAATCTCTATCACCTACTTTACAGGGAATCTGGATCTTGTATAAGCCTGATTAGCCCTTAAAACTCATCCCCCCTAGCCACTAGAGATGAACATTTGCCAGGAGATTTTCAGAGTAGAGCAAAAGACTTCCAGTTTGCACATGCTTACACTTAAAAGTTAACGTCTGATTTGCTATACTTTTCTCTGCCTTTATTGATTACTGCATTAAGTCTTCTCATGAAAGGTCTGTTTAAATGACTTTTGCTTTTCCTTACTACCAGCAAATGACTAGTCTGCCATTGGCTGTGCTAACAACTTGCTACCTCTGATGTATGGACAGTTACACACAGCCAGTACTTTGAAAGTATATCTCTAAAACAAAGGTCTTTCTTCATTTGATGAAATGTTAAGTAACCAGAATTTCTTGTTGCTTCTCAAAAATGCCATGAAACCTATAATCTGCCAGGCAAATTTACTGTCTGAGGAAGGGGGAGAAGTGCTTTTGCTGTGTCCATTATTACTGATTACCTGAGCCTGTATGTTCACCTCGCCTGGCCTGGTGCCTGAACAGTCTACCTGTGCCACCAATACTTTTTTTCTCCACAGCAATGACCATGCCAGGGTAGACTTTTAGACTACAGAGAGAGTAACTATTCACATCATGGCCTCCTCCAGTCTCTGTGAAACACCTTTTCTTTTGGATGAATGGAACATGAGACAGAGGATTAGAGTAGGATTGGCAAAAGCAGTCTTCTAGTATCAGAGGCATTTTGATGACCTAATCATAAACTCAACCTTAAAATCCCCCAGGGTTTCTCTACTGATGTCAGATTGTTTCAAAAGCAAACCTCTTTCCTCAGAGGTTTAGAACCTTTCTTTGAAATTGCATATGGTCATTCTGTTCCCAGCTTTCCACATTCTTGTTTAATTTACATGGTGATTACACTCTAATGTGCATAACATACTTTATGTCTCTCCATATTTGGCTAAACTAAGCAAACCCATTATTTTGTCTTCCCTCAGAGGGTTTTTGGTCCCTTGATCATCTTAATAACTGTACTTTATGTCTGTTCCGGTTTGGATTTCTCTTTCTGGTTGACCAGAATTTACATAGTTTTCACTCTGGCAGCTGATATCCCCTAGCTGACGTACAAGGGTAGCCATGGGATTGCATAACAGATGTCAGAAAGGCAGAAAGGAATGACAAAAAAAGATGGACACTTAAGACTCTCCCCATATACTAACCCTGTAAATCCTCTGACAGCAACTCTCTGCCCGACTTCGCCTCCATGCATCTAAATTGTTTGCCCATTCCCTCTTCTCACCTTCTTTAAGGCCATTTGGATGTGCAAAGAAGGAAAATGGCAACAAAAGCTCTGTGCAATACCTTTCGTGCAGCTCAAGGAGCTGATATGGAAAAATTCTTCTGGAACACTCCTTCTGGTCATGGTGTTTGTAGTAGCAGGGCCTGGTTTGAGTTCAGTCTTGTAGAAAAATAGTACTACAAGCAAAATCCTCAATTTTGCACTTCGTTGAGGAGTTGTGACACTGACCGTTCATAGGTTTGGATACAAAACCCAATTATGACTCCAGCTTTTCCATAGCTTTGGCCAGGACCCTGAGAAAGAGTAGCAACATTTTTCTTTATTTTCTTTTCTCAAATTAAAGATTTTAGAATACTTCAGTCCTTTCCTCCTGAAACAGATTATATCTTCTTTTTTCATTTAATGCTACTATACTATTCACCAGGGATTGTATATCAATAATCTAAACAAAGAAAGGAGTTCCAGAGTTTTTAAATGGTCCACTTCATCATATATTTATGTTCAACAAAGAGCAATAGAAGACTCCACAGTCTAAAATGTCCCTGTAATTTAGATTCAGAATTTAAGATTTAAGTCACAAAGAGCTTCAGACATCACCAGGAAATTACTACAACAGTGTCTGAACAAAGTTTGCTGTGAAGCAGCCAACACAAGGACTATGAGGTTTGAGCATTTTTCCATTAAAATCATTGCATTATCACAGCCATCACACAAAAATACACCCCAAAAGAGGAAATTACTTAGCAAGTCTAGGGAAGGAGCACCATGATCCAGTCCTTTGCTAAGTTCCTATGTAAAACTGGTTTGTAAAGCCCTGTCAAATTGCCTCCTGTTTTTTTTTTTTTCTTTCTTTTCTTTTTATTCCTTTGGCACAAGCACATTAATTTAAAACCAAAGCGGGAACATTGCCAGCAAATCTTTAAAGGTGAAATGAGCTTGGAACTTAAATCTAAAACTATTACAAGTGTGGGGTTTAATGCAAATTATACACATTAGTTTGAAGTCTGAAGAAACATTAAATGTTTTACCTAATCATTTTGTTTCACCCGTACTGTTTAATTACCAGTTTCTTATCAATAGCCTACTCAGGATGTATATTTAGCTGTCTGACAGGCAAGGTCTTTGATCCACAAACCATTTAAAACAAGGATTTCCAGATGTGCCTAAGGGAACCACATGCCTGACTTTGAATGGTCACAAATCTAAAAGAATTTAAATTTTTCTGTACAGGGTTGCAGAATGCATCTTTCACTCTAATTTTTATTCTGGTAGCACTTAGAAACCTCAAGTATTGTGCTGGCTATTAAGCGCATACACATAATACTAAAAATTCAAATTCAGCATGATAAGAAAGTAGACAAAACACAGAAGACAAGGTAACATGATGAATAAATAGTGATGACCAAACCTTAGCTTGTGTGTGTGGGTACAAGGAGTTTCACTGACAAGAGCAGAAATTGCAACGACACGTAGTAGTCCACTCAGGGAAGTGCAGCTCTACCTTAGGAACTGGCACTGTGCAGAGCTATATCTAGTACAGTTCTACTAGATGTGCCACAATTGGAAAGATTAGACTTCCCCAAAGAAAGGAGATACCATGGAGTGAGCAGTTCAGCATCATCCCAGATCTGTGCCTTAAACTCCAAAATGGGTCCAAGAACTACAGACACAATCAGTCTCAACTACAGCTGCAACTAAAAAGTGTTTCTTTACAAAGAGATACATGACAAGACCATACCTCTAGTTCAGAAGTGGTTTTATCTCTTGGGTAAGAGTGAAGTATCTTATGAATGCTTCATGAATCACAATTAATTATGCATGCAATAGGGAGCAACACAAAGGCCATCCTAAGGAAGGGAGAGACTAATTGAGAAGGTGAAGGAGGAAGTGTTTGTGCTAAGAAAGCAGTGGAAGGAAACTAATTTGCAGATTTGTATGCCAACAGCAAGCTACTGCTTCCATTTGTGGGTGGCAGCTGTAGAGGGAGCATAGTATCCCAGATGAGCCTGGATCATCTCTGCTGCTCCTGCTAGTTTCAGGTCCTATGGGAGACCATCTCTCACTCCTAAGTGCTGGCTTCACCTGTGCTGGCTTCTGCCTCTCCTACCCCATGTGGCTAGGGAAAATACAAAGGGGGAATTTATATTATTATGCGTCTTTCTGCCATTTGAAGAGGAATCTCTTTTTTCCTTCCAGGAGTCAATTTACACTGGAAGAGATTACCATTCCTACAGGTCATTTTAATTGTTTTAATATAGATTTTGAATAATTAAATAAAGGTCTTATAATTCAGAAGGCAGAGTTCACAGACAGGAAGAATTAATGTATGTTGTGAATTTTACATCTTGGAAATACTGTCTTATATAAGTTCAATATATATTTTAAATTAAAAACAAATGTTTCATTTAAAAGTGTACTCTTGAATATATTATTTAAAGGTAATTTTGTAATTGTTTGAGAAGTGCTCAAAAAAGATTAGTATTTTCAAATCAACATGGATAAAACTGCATGATGTAGAAGCAATTTGCACTTTTTAATAAGTACATTGTTCTTGTTGAAAGAGATTATTGTATTCACTGACAACCAATTTTCTAGTGATGAATTGTCTAAAAACTCTTCTCTGATATTTTTAGTAAGTAGTTGAATAAGTAGTAAGCTAATTTTTATGTTTTTCTTTACAGATCAAAGCATTCTTTTAATTATGTTTCACACCAGTGTTACAGATAAACATGTGACTGTAAGAAACTGTAGCCACGTCACATTGTTAAAACTGTAAGCCTGTGTTTTGTCATTAAGATTGATCTCTCTATATTTTTTTCAAATTCCATTATTTGTTTATCCAGAGCCTGAGCCAATGACTAGGAAAATAAGTAAGAAATAATCCCTGCCAATTTCACAGATTTTTGGATAAAACTTCATGCCAAAACTTTTTTCCTGTGTACAAATTGTTTTTTTTTTAAATTAGTTTTCAAATACTTTCTGTTCTCCTTTTCCCTCTAAAGTAACTATAAAAGCCCTGTTGACAGGGAAATGTTTTCTTTCAGAAAAAAAGATCTTCGGTTGATCTGTGGACCTCATCTGACACTGCTGATACATTCTGTTCACATTAACTCCAATTTCAGTAAAAACCTGTAAAGTTTTTACTTTAAAAGTAAAGTAACCGCAATGTAATACAGAAGAAGCAAAGAGTATGCATGCTATTGGCTTATGTCCTGAATGAGATAAATGTCACATATTTCTTACAGTGCTCCACGTTTTAGACACTGGTAATTATCTCACCGCATGGCAAAAGCTGTCATAGAAAGCCTTTCAGTTATGCTGATCGGAAACCTTATTTGTTTCAGGACCAATAGAAGGTAGATCAGTGTTTGTTATAACCCTCCCTTGCAGAAATTAATAGATTAGGCAGTACTGGGTTTAGCCCTTGGGAAAAAAGTATTCTGTATCCTGTTGGGCAAAGAAGAGAGAATGTGTGTAGGTAGCAATCCTGACTCCATTACTTGCTCCTTAAAAAATATTATTACTCTCTGGCAGTCTTGAACAACATGACATTGGAAAGACAGAAAGAATAACCTACAATTTGAAGGTGGAGCAGTAACTGTAGAGATGATGATTGAGCCCTCTTGGGATTTAATAAAACAGAATCTGGTGTCACACAGCATCTGTGAGCTTCTCGGGCTCATAGCATGAATGGAGTTATTTGGGTTTTGTAGGAGTCTGATCTTTATCTCAAAATTTTTCTTTTGTCTCTCACTAATATGGCTTCAAACTGGCCTGTGCAAAGGTGAGTTTATACAGGAAATGAATAATAGAGATTCTGATCCCTTCTTAAGTTCTCCTCTTTAAGTGAAACAAGGGATGAATTAATAAAAGGGCACCTGTGTTGAAAACTGAGGCCACATACATCATTAGATTATAAATGCCTACATTTAGCATAACATCATAATATTGAAGATTTTAAGCAAGAAGCGATTGAATGGCAATATTAAGATTGTATTAATAGATGTTATACTGCAGTATGAAGCAAATTTTTTTTTAAAATAACAGACTGTCTACATGCCTAAAATATCAATAAGGGACACTGTGAAAATTCAGTCAACTTCATATCACGCTATGTAAAACTATAAATACTGCAATATGTATATATGTGTTACTATATCATACATCCTGATATACATTCGAAATATGAGACCTCAAATATTGGTTTCATCCAGAAGCCTGTCAACACCACATATGGCTACTTCATCAAGCCACCTAAACGCTCTCATTAAAGACAGCTTAAGTATCAAAATCATTCTGTGGGAGCTATTTTTAGGGTTTTGGCTTCAAAGTCTCTGTTCCACAAATAAATCTGTCCAGAGCTAATTCTATCCTAGAGTCAAAGCACCTGGTAACCTCTGGGGTATTACAACACTCCTCTGCACTGTGCAGTTTAGACAAATTACAAATATACTATTTTTTGAAGATACTTATTTAGAGTGTTCTTGTTTATTTGGAGTGTTGCAGCATTCATTGGCCAAAAGATCAGTATGTGGCTTTGAAAAGCCTTATGTCAACAGCCCTCTTTGTAACAAACTGCAAATAGAATTTGCTGTATAAAAAGCTGCAGTAATGAACTACCACTGTCCAAGTAAAGAGAAATAAGGAGTATCACAAAGTTTTGACTTATTCTGGTACCTGCACTTTTTTACTTTATTAACTTTTTTTACTTTTTTACTATTCAGCTGTCCTGTGTGCTGAACGCTACAGTGCTAATTTGCCCTATTATACAACACCTTTGACTGTTTTGTGTCAGCTAAGCCAGTAACTACTGGAGCCACTCTAAAGATAATAAAGATCTCAATCATAATGATTGGATCTACTTGCGAAAGGAAAATTCATAATTATTTTGCCAAGTGGAGATTAAAAAAAAAGATATTTATGATCACTGTTGTCACTTGATTGCTCAGGAGAGACATTGGTTTGAAGAGCTCTCCATGGCTGTGCATCCTGCCATCAGTCAATGGAATACCTCAGTAGAATAATAATATATCACATTAACAGTATATTATGCACTTTCAAGGAATGTACCACACCACAGACATGTCAATTAGTTAATTCCCCAAACTATACTCTGAAATACTATGCGCTGGGAACTATTATTCTCTTGCTTTAGGGTTAAATAAACTGAAACAAAGCAAAGAACATCTCATACAGAGTCCATGACCTAGCCATGAACTGAAGCTTGGAATCTGGATTTTTAATCACACCTTACTAAACAATACATAATAATGTCAGTTATTGGGTTTCTTTAGCATTATGTTTAATTAGTTATTTACCTTTTCAGAAATACAGAGAGACAGTCAAGAAACCATGTAGAGATGAATTTCAAATACTTCTTGGAACATAAACCACATTTTTTTTAATGTTTCTACTGCTGCATAATGTTAATTGTCCTAAAGTGCACACTAGAGCTTTGCTTCAATTTGTAATGTCTGGGAACTGTATTTGGTAACATCTTGTATTCTTTAAATATGTCCTGTAGGGCATGTTTGAGCTAAAAAATTTGACAATATGATTAAAACTATTTTTGAACATTTGTGTTTAGTACGAATTAATAGGCAGTAGTGTTTGAGGTTTATGACACATATTCTTTTATGTGAACAGTCACTTTGTCATATAGTTCTTAAACAGAAAGAAAGGATACACATACACAATGAAGACATTTAGTGCCAAAGGACTTACTTTTATATAATCTCTGAAACAAAACAGCAAGGAAAGGAAAAAAATTGGGAAAAAAAAAAAGAGAAAATAATAATTATTGAAGTTACTGGCATGTGTATAAACCTATAGTAAAGGTGTTTTTCAAGTAAGAGATTTTTCTCTTACATCATTGGAGACTCATTCATGTTTACCCCAACCTTGTCTTATTCTTTGGACCTTATCCAAAGTCTATACTGATTAGTGAGTGTGTGAAAGGTTGGAGAATTGGAGTAAGGTGTAGAAATTTGAGGGAATGACACTTCCCTGCTTCTGCATTCCACCTGATATTATGAATATGTTGAATGTATTGAAGTTCACTTAATATCACACAGAGAATCTGAAATAGATGGGAAGTTGGGAAGCCATATATAATACCTCGGTTTTGTAAACTGTCGACATCTTATCTGAGCATACTATGTGGATTTCTGTGTTGATTGGGAAATGGTGAGCTTTTTCATGGAGCGTGTTCTCCCACGCAAGGGCAGGGAGAACAAGTCATAGTCTGAAGACACTTCTTCCCATTTAATACAGAAGGACAATACAATAAATGACCTAGCTGTCATGACATTTCTAGGTTCCCAGATGGAGGACATGAATTTGATTAAGTCTTATCATTGATTTCGATGACTTGTAGGTTCCAAAAGACAACTCTAGTAACAGAAGGTTTTTTCTGGTTTTTGATCCTAAGAGCCAGAACTGTGGATTGCCAAATAATGTATAGCTAGATATCTATATATTTCTATGAAAGAATGTATGTTTATTCTATCACACTTATAAAGCTGAGAAATGCATACTTTTACTATAGTTCAATGTCTGGCTGAATATGTGCCTGATATAGAGATTTTTAGAAATTTATTCATTCACAGGAAGGTGATTGTTGCAGGCCACAGAAATAGGTCATGGAAATCAAAAGCTGTGCTTTCATGAGCAGCTAAAACAACCTAATGAAGCTGCCACAAAGAGGGAAGATTTTGCATTTTATCCCTGCACAAACCCTGCTTTCTTACAACCCAACAAGTCACATTCATGCTGTCCTGTCAGCTCCCTGAAATCATCTTTGACAAGTATTAGAAGCCTCCATGACATTATTAATCTCTGGACCCTCCCCTTCCCTTCTTCCCTTTTGCAATAGATTCACTCCTAGGGGAGTCTATCAAGGACAAGACTCATAAAATAGCAGTGGAACAGAGAACAGAGAAAAGGGAGGAGAAAAAGGAGGAGAAGAGGGAAATGAAGGAGTAAAAACTCCTGGTTTAGGTAGTGGCAAGCTGTTAAATCATCTTGCTGTCCAAATGCTGCTGCTGGGAATTGTGGACCTCTACTTGCAGATGAAACAGCTGGGAAAGTGAGAGAATGCGTGGAATATGTTTACAGAGTATTAGTGAGAATTCCAACTTGAAAAATCAGTTCTCTACATGAGGACTTGCAGGCTGATTTTTATTTTAAACACTGCAAAAAATCTGTTGTACTGAGTTGGGGAAAGCCCATGCTTAACTAGTAAAATGAATAAAGTTAACAGAAGTACTATTATTTCCATGCGAATATTTGAAAGACATTAGACATTTCTCAGCATTATTGTGCTATTTGACCAGGGACAATAACGCCCAAACTATTTTCAGTCTCTGGTTGTACTTTAATAGGACTCTTGCAATTAGTAGAACACAGCCAGGGTTTTATAGACATTAAAAGCCTAATACTGCCACTTCTAATTGTGTTCTGTAATCACTTACTTACACTGGAGGTCAGGATAGCAAAATCATAGCCTGAGTGCAATGCTTTTGCACATGTTGGAGAGCCCCATTCTCTACCTTCTGACTTTGTGCGCTACCCCTAGGAGCTGGGCACAAAGTGCAGTAAAAGTATTCTGATGTACTTCCTCACCATGTTCTGTTGTAATGTTGAAGATGGTTTAAAGGTGTTTTTCTCAAAAGAAAGTACAAAAATGCAAAATGTTTTGGATTGTTTTGGACTGCAACTAACAAATAAGGGCAGAAGCTTTTAGCTCACCTTTTTGTAAGGTGAAAGCATGTACTAACAGCCATTTATAATGTTCAAAGTAAATGCAATTAGACATATTGCTTTCATCACCTTACATTTCAACTTAGTAGATTTTATTCCCAGCAAAACCTATGAGTCTCCTGTTTGAAACCAAACTTGTGTCATATACTTGAAGGATTTTCTTAAAAAGCAAGAGTTTGGGCAGATAGCAAGAGAAGTGCATTATCTTCATGCAGTGTATATTACTTTCTAATAACTCCAGAAAAAAATTTTTGGAGTTCAGAGCTGCTAGAGGGGTTATTTATTTATTTGTCTATTTAATGAGAATTTGTGTAGTGTGCTGCTGTGGATGGCATAAAGTTTGGTTTCTTATCTATGGTTGCATTTTTCTATGCTGAGTTAGCAAGTGGTAGGGCAGTATCTGTTGCCTTATCACTAATATATTTAATGTTATTGAAATTAGTCATTATCAAATCTGTTAAAAATTTAATTCACATGTACATAGTTGGCATGAAGAGCATTCATCTGAAGGAGATATGTAACTGAAAAAGAGCATAAAAGGAAAAGAACTCATAGTCTATATGCTATTCCATACTTTTTGAATTTTGGAATGATAAAAGAGAGACAACAAATTCAGTGCATCTTTTTTTCTACGTTTATTGTCTGCTTTTCAGGAGTAAAAAAAAAAAAATCTGTGAAGAGAAAGAGAGAAAAAGAGGAGTTCACAGTGGTAGGTTCACATATTTAGCATAAAAACTACTATAGGAAAACCTAAGAAAAAAGGTACAACTGACCAAAAATTGCTTTTAATTTCCAACTATTAACTTGGAAAGGCAGCGACACAGAAAAACTGTAATTTAGTGTCTTGAGTGGTAGCTGGTATTTTAATTATTTTTTTTTTTCAGAAACAAAGAGTCTCTAGCAAGGCTCCAAAGCTTATCATATGTGGGTATCTCAGCTCCTAATCAATATGTATACTGAAAAGAACTGAGGCTCTCCTACTAACTTAACTAAAATATAAGCAGTATCACAACAGTTACCAACTGCTGTGAGTAGAAAGAGGACTGGATACCTGAGCATGGCTGAAAATGCATTAGGGAGAAAAAGAAGACTTTTTTCTTAAAGCCTTGGGTATTTGGATTTGACAGGAAGAAAAAACAGATCTCATTGCATCTAGTTTTTGAAATTTGGAAATCCAGTTAAGGGAATAAACATGTATCCTGGATTAGGCAAGGGCTATAAAGGTAGTGTGTAGATGCAACTGATAATTACCCCTTAGATTCCCTTTCTGCAGTACTAAGGGGTATCATATCCCTTCACTGAGCAGTCTTTGGAGGCTTCTCTACTTAGCAAAGCCAAGGCATATTAAGCTGAACTGCTGAAGAAGCACCTTTACTCAATAAGTATAAGTATCCTTTTGTTTTGTTTTGTAACTACAGCAGGAATCTACTTTTCTTTGTAGGAATGGATATTTATTTTATTAATGCCTACTTGTAGCAGCTTTAACACATGCTATTTATACATCTATCTCTTTAAGCCTACGAACAGTTGTGTGCACAGTGGAAACGTTACTTGGAGCAGTGTTACAGTTGAAGTCTCTTGGTGGCTTTGCTGATGTAGATATTGAAGATGTTTTGGCACCCCATTCTTTCCTAGAAAACCTAAAATCCCACTTTTTTTTTTTATTAGAGCCTCAACACCTTCAATACTCTAGAACTATAGCAAAAATAAAGAATTTTCCCTAGAATTATTCTGTTTTTATGGTGATGGCTCTCCATACATTTCACTGGGTTTCACATTGCTAGGGACATAATAGTGTTGCTGCCTTTGTCCAGACATTATTCTCTCTATTGATTTCTTGTGATACAGGTGCAACTCCTGCTTAATCAGTTAAATAGTATACAGTTGGTGCTGTGATTGAGTCCTCTGCATCTAGCATTAAATTGCTAGCCTGGCAAATGCTCAGTATTCGAAGAATAAAATTTTCACCTTCTCAACATTTGCCAACAGAAAAATGGGTCATACAGGTGTCTACTGAAGTGGGAGACAGTTCTGAAATACATCCAAGCAACATATTTACACAAATACACACACTATATTAAATGCATAATAATACAGAGGGAACCAATACAAAGCAAAAATTATACCTTTTAATGCAATTAAATGGACTCATGTGGCTTGACAATTTTAGCTCAAGGTAGGTCTGTGGTTCAGACAAATTGATAAATCAGTAGTTATGATAGAAAGGGAAAGGGCTAAATTTGGAGAGTTTCCTAGAATTTTTGAGAAAAATTTACATCATGTAAATTTAGTATGAACCAGGTACACTACCTAGATGTATTAGTAGAAAAATATATTTGTAACCACAGAGAGAGACAGAATCCTCTGGATTCTGCCCGATATGAAGGCTCTCTTCAAACCCTTCTGAGGAGATATCTCACTCCCATACATCCAATTTATTAAACATACATAGGATTATAACACATCATAAGCAATGTGAGAATTTATGAGAGGGTTGACAGGTTTCTAACAAGAAGATGTGATAAGAGAGGAAATCATAGAAGAAAAGATTAAAGCATTAGAGAAACCACATAAATCTCTATTAAAGAAATCTCTATGTCTAGCTTATACCTCTAGACACAGAATTTAAATAAAAACAGTTTGCATGGGAAAAAAAATTATGACATATCCTGAGAAATGGTTGTATGTTATGGTCAATTTTTAGAACACTTGCTAAGCTTTTGATTAGCAAGTATGGCATACCCTATTGTTAGAACCTTACATAGTTTGGTTAAGGTTTTCATACACAGCTTTGCGTGTTAACAACGTGCTCTACTTTGATCTGGTTAGTCATCCAGCAGGAAACTAGCAGAAGACAGTTACTTTATAACAAGAAGAAGAGGTATTGAAAATACTGGTGTCCTTGTAAGACTAAAAAAAATATTTAACATACTACCTAGCAAAATCATGCACAGTTTGAGTCATTACCTCTGCCAAAAAGACATTATATAACTTAAATGTTGAAGCCAGCCTGCCTGCCTTCCTTCCTTCCTTCCTTCCTTCCTTCCTTCCTTCCTTCCTCTCCTGAGCCAGGAGAGCTCTTTTACATGTTTAAGCATCTAAGGCAGAGTTTGTTTTCCTATTTAGTGTTTGGATTGGTGGGGTCTTTTGGGTTGTTTGGGAAGTGGGAGGAAGGGTTTATTGATGAAAAACATCACTGAGGCAGATAAGGAGTTTGGTGGATTTTGATTCAGACATAGACTGTGGGGACAAACAAAAAATACCACTGAAATCTGGCTGATTGTCCTAGGAAGCGTACTAAGAGAAGAATAGATGGAGCTTGCTTCCCTAGCATTTCATCATAGCATTTAATCTTAATAAATTGTGCCAGGGGACAGTACCTCCCAATAAACTACAGAACAGTGAGGATATGCTAATTAAGTGGAAGTGTATTTCTTATTTGATCAGACTGTATCTGGTTGATCTGTGATGGCGATGACAGCAACGATAATCAAATCTCATCCACCCACCCATCTGGTACTTCTAATGTGTTTATTGTACTTTTGTATCTACATCATCAGTCATGGATGTAAAATATCTAAAGACTGCAAACATAAATAAGGAATGACATATTAATTGAGCAACATGCAAATTGATGCATTTACAGTGCTGGGAAGTGGGTACTCTAGGGAACTTCTCAGTACAAATCAGCTGCTGATATGCTGCTACTAACACCCAGCTGCTTGCTTATACCACATAGAGGTTCATGGTGATACCTATCACCACTTCATAGAATCATAGAATCATAATATCATAGAATGGTTTGGGTTGGAAGGGACCTTAGGGATCATCTAGTTCCAACCCCCCTGCCATGGGCAGGGACACCTCCCACTAGAGCAGGATGCTCAAAGACCCATCCAGCCTGACCTTGAACTCTTCCAGGGATGGGGCATCCATGACTTTCCCGGGCAACCTGTTCCAGTGTCTCACCACCCTCACTGTAAAGAATTTCTTTCTAGTATCTAATCAAAATCTCCCCTCTTTCAATTTAAAACTATTATCCCTCGCCCTACCACTATACTCTCTGACAAAGAGTCCCTCTCCATCTCTCCTGTAGGCTCCCTTCAGATACTGCAGTGGTCCAGAGGAGGTTTACATCAGTTTTCATGCTGAAGAAGCAATTAAATGATCCAGCAGGAATATTTTTTTCTTATGGTTCAGGGAAGCTCTGTAGCATCGTTACTATTTTCAGCCTCTACAATGGCATCAACAGTGTAAACTCGGCTTTTGGCTGGACAACAGATTTACATTCCTTTTTCCACTGTTTAGTTATTTAATATATTTTTTCAGCTTTCTAATTGAAAGTGGTTGCTTTATATCTTGCTTCAACTTACAGCTTTAGTTTAAGTGTATTGCATTCCCTGAGAAACACTGACCTGACATGAATTTTATTTCATATTTATATTTAAAACTTAAACCAGCAGAATAAAGCTGAAATTTGATGCATGAAGATAATTGCTTTCATTTCTATTTTTTTCTTTGTACAACTCAAGTGTCAACAACATTTAAGAACATTTGTGATTTTAAATGACAAAATGCCTTTTAAATGAAGGCTATGTTCAAGTGAGAAAAAAAGGTAACTTTTGATTTGTATAAGCAACTTTTGATTCGTATATCTGCTTATACAGATATCAAGGGGTTATCTGTTAACCCCTTGATAAAAAGGGATATAATATCATGCTTTCTGCAACATAAGGAACATAAGGAACTCATCTCAGTGCTCTTTAACAATTTAGTATACATAATGCTCAAACTGTAATATACTCACTGCTTCCTTATAAAATACCATAAGAGCTGTGATGAGCTTAATGTATTGGATATCTGAATTAATCCAATAGATCTAAAGTTTTAATGATTATTCTAAACCACAATTCTTACAGAAAAATGTATGTTTTAGTGCAAAAAAAATATTCAACACACAAAACATTGTGTTTAATTAGATTATTTAAAAGCATTTAATATGGAAAAAAAATTAAGAGAAGTCCTGAAAGAGGCATTAGTTAAACTTTTTTGTAAAACATATCAATAACATATTTTACCCACTCTTCACATCTGTAAAAACTGAGCATTCACTTTGGAGATTTGCTAGCTGTCAGGGAAAAGTATTGTACCACAGGGAATTTGTATGAAATATTAATTCAATTAAGTATTCAAAACCCTCTGAGCCATTCAACTACTCAGTCAAAATGAGCCTATTCCAGGAACAGAGGCATTGTTTATATAATAATGCACGCAAACTGACTTCTTATATGAATGCACTTTTTGGATTGGAGATTGATCTAACAACTGTATGATGATAAAGGCTAGTCCCTCACCCAGGAATTCCAGAAAATGTTGTGCTGGCTCTGCTGTGCTATGAGCAGAATTTGTTGTGTTCTCACTAAAGTTAGTAAGGTGTTACAGGGGTAGAGCTACTTCTCTGAGTTAGGATGTATTAGTTTCCTGGGTTCTCAAGAATCCCAAGAAAGAGCAAATCAGGTAAAAATGCCAGGAGGCCTGCATGGATGAACAAGGAGCTCTTGAACAAAGTCAGACACAAAAGAAGCCTACAGCCATCGGAAGCAAGGACAGGTAGCCTGAGAGAAATACAAAGAAATTGTTTGAGTGGCCAGGGATGAGGTTAGGAAAGCTAAAGCCCTGACAGAGTTAAATCTGGCCAGGGACATTAGCAGCAACAAGAAAAGCTTTTACAGGTACATCAGTGATATAACAGAAAGACTAGGGAAAAGTGAGTCCTCTCCAAAAGGAAACGGGAGAAGGCTGAGGTACTCAATGACTTTTATTCTGCAGTCTTCACTGGCAAGGGCTCTAGCAACACTGCCCAAGTCACAGAAAGCAAAGGCAGAGACGGAGAGAATGAAGAAGCGCCCATCCATGGGACCTGATGAGATACACCCATAGTCCTGAGGGAACTGACAGATGAAATTACTAAGCCAGTATCCATCATATTTGAGAAGTCGTGGCAGTCTGGTGAAGTTCCCACTGACTGGAAAAGGTGCAACATAACCCCCATTTTTTAAAGGGGGAAAAAAAGGAAGACCTGGCTTCACTAAGGGCAAATCATGCCTGACAAGTTTGGTGGCTTTCTACAATGGCATTACAACGTTGGTGGGAAGGGAAGAGCAATTGACATCATCTACCTGGACAGTCCTGCCAATTCCAAATGGACAGTAGTAATGCGGTAAATGTAATAATTACAGAAAGGTAGGGCTCGTGCAACTCTACCTACTTCCTTCAGCAACTTTCTTCAGATACTAAAATTCTTCATTGTTCATTCTGCCAATGCATCATAACATCTATATTTTTTATAATATGCTACATCTGACTAGTTCAATATTATTCAATGTGAAACTATTTTTCCTGAGCAGTCTTCCACAAGTCTATGCAAGCTGTATACAGGGTAGATGCAGAAATTTTTATTCTTGCCATGTTTTGAACCTTGAACTGTCTCATGGTATATCTTAAATAAATACAAAAAAAGATAGCAATATTAAATGCAACTAGATAAATTTAATATGCATCATCTAAACACTGAGATAGAAAAAGTATTAACATCTAGTTTACATATTATCATAGCTTATTTGTATTTTGATTAGGCTATATGTTCAAACTAATACATTAAATTGGATAAAATTACTAAAATGTTTTTGGCAGCTAGAGTCCCTTTCTGTATTTGCTTTTTATCTGTCTAAAATCTGTGGGTTTAGGCCTGGATTCAAGCCACATAAGCTTGCGTACTTAACCATAGTGACTAATTTCAAACATAGTCTCTCTAGTGTCCTTACACAGTCAACAAAAAAGGCTTACCATCTTTAGAAGTCTGTTGAGCCCACTTAAGATGTTAATTTTCTCAGAAGCTGGAACTTTGTCTCTACTGATCACAGAGGAAACCATGGCTTGCGGAGGAGACCATACTTTAGGCACCACAGTCAAATTCCTGTGTTTAAACAGGAAGAGTGGAATGATAAAGTTGAAAATAATATGAAAAGGCTTGTTGCTAAAACCCCAAACCCTGCATTTTAAGGGACTTTGAATCTTTTACACTCATTTCTCCAATACAGTAGATTTCCACAGTGAACATTTCTGAGAACCAAATGAGAGTCAAAAATGGATTTAGTCCTAATGCAGATTTATCCAGTCTCAAAATCCTTATAGGAGGGAATAACCATTGCTATATCTTTGAACTGTAGAAAATGGGAACTACATATAAATAAAGAGGCTAACCAAAAGGGAATCTAAAGGGTAAATTGAATTGCCAATGTATATGCACTGGAGACTGTTTAAAATAAAGTAATATTAGCAAACAGAAATCATCAAATGACAGAGGCTCCAAAAGGGACAAATAATCAGTCAGAATGATTAAATGTCTCAGTAAAAGAAGTTAATAGAAATTGTGCTCAAATGAAGAAAAGATAATAGAACAGACATTCTGGCAAGGTAATCATAAAACTAGTGTAAGTCCAGAAAAAAAATAAATATATATTTGGAGAAAAGCTTGCTAAAGGGTGAAAATATCAATTTATTTTAAATACATCTGTCTGCAGTCATTGCAGACAGAAAGGTACCTCTGAAGAGCAATGCAAAAAAAACTTCGTCTTCTGTGATGATGAGAGAACAGTAGCATCCTTCCCTGGGACTGACTTGCCTGATTCAGAACTGCACATTAAGCGTCCTGTCTATGAAGAATAACAGCAAGGAGTCAATCACTCTAGGTGTGACATCTGGTATAGAGTGTTCCACTGTCTAGAAGAAGAAAAAGAAATGGTTTTGCTGTTCCTCCTTTCTGAGTAAAAAGTCATAATTGATGCATCTGCCTAGAAGATGAGATTTGAACTCAAATGCTTCTGCAGGCTGGAGGCTGACATCCATGGACAATTTTCTCTGCTGGCTTGTTATCAAGGAGATAACAAGGACACCAAGAGAAAAATAGTGGTTTCTGACAACTTTCTTGAGTGCCTCTTGCCCCTCATCTTCTCCAGGCCATCAATGCTTTTTGGCATTCTGGGATCCACCCACAAGGATTAAATCTTCCTCATATTGGGGCAGTGAGAAGGAAAGAAGGGAAGAATTGTGAGGTGGGGGGAAGAACTGGAAGATCCTTTCACAGACAAAGTCTTTCTGGTGACACAGCTGTGAGAGCAAGATTTTTGGGGCAGATGACATTTATTGTTCCTGAGGGAAACATGCCTATAGCACAGCTTGAGTGTCCTCTCTGTCTCCTGATTGTAGCAACAGGAACAGTGATTGGGTAAGCAAAATAAGAGATCTGGCACTATGATAGCTTACTGCTGTTTGTTTCTGTGCAATCCCTGGAGTAAGTAAGTGCTCAGTGGAGCTCAATTGCTGTTTTCTTTTGGCTGATACCCAAGATTTCAGAAGTTCACAATCATATAATTATTTTTTCATCATATGTACAGTAAATCGTGTGTTCTAGTTCTATCTAGAATTAGCAATTTGAAGTTTTTCAATGACTAGACTACAAGATAGACTAGAAGATATTACAACTAGTCTTATATTAAAGAGCCTTAAAGCAACCTAAAAGTTGTTGCCACAACTATGTTTTCAAACAGAACTCAGCTTGCAGATTGTTGCAATAGCTCTACAACTCTTGAAAAGTAAATCTACCAATTAATGTAATTATGAACATTTTTATTAAAAACAGAATTTTACACCTATAAGCACTTGTATCTCAAACATGGAGGTGGATACATGCACTGGAACTATTTTATTTTATTTTATTTTATTTTATTTTATTTTATTATTTTATTTTATTTTATTGCACTCAGATGTGTACTTTTAAATCTTTTCTCAGAGTTGAAAGGATGAAAGATTCTTCTTTGATGTTCATGTTTCTGTACTTAGGAATGTTAATTTTGCAGAAGTTATTGGAAAGTACAGAAATTAATCTTTCTCATGGTGTCACTGTCTCCTTGGGCCTCTCACTGTAACCATTAATTGAAAATAGAAATATCCTTTTTGATCTAATGTGTCATTAGGTTTTATTATCTCCTTTCCACTGAGGCTAAACTTTGTAACATTTTTCTTTTCTTGAAATTGGGCTGAAAGGGGAGCTACTATAGAATTAAAGTCATTATGTGTACATGCACTTCCAGCCTAAAATTTACTTTGGATAACAGGTGTGTTAGTGATAAGACTGGGAGGTATTTAGAAAAGCAGGCTTGCCGCATCAGTATGCTCCAAGGATTCATACTTTACTAGATAGCATGGTTTCCTTTTCTCATTTAAGGTAGTCCTAGAACAGGCAAGGCTTTATCTGAAGAATCAATGCCTTCCCAAATCTGTGTGTGACTTATAATATAAAAATATCAGATTCTATCTGGGTACTATTCATACTACTTCCACATCTAGGCTTGATGACTGTTATCCACCCACTGTTAGTTTCTCCCAGAATGACATTCTGCATGGAAAAAAACACCATAACTTGTTGAAGTTAATTGCAGCATCATAGCTGGTTTTAAACATCCTCAAGCTGTATTGAAAGACATTTTCTGTTCTTCTAGTACTGTCAGGACTGCAAGAAAATGTCCAGGCCAATGACTAGGACCTGGCCTGAGGTTAAGCTAACTGAAAAGAATATAAAAAACTACTGGGGTCATTAATAGGGAATTACATGGCAAATGGCTGAACTTCAGCGATAATTGAAGAAGAATGCTTGGTGTTTTTTTGAAAAGTAAAATCTTGCAAGACCAACTCAACCTAGATAACATTATCAATGATATCACCTCACATTACAGAGGGTAACTAGAACAGAAAAAGAATTTTGGAACACATGTAAAAATGGGGACCAAAAGAGAGAAGAAAGAAAGGATGAAAAGCAGTCAAGAAACTGTAAAAGAGATAGTAAGATATCTAAATCATGGGACTGCTGCTCTTTAGGGGACATGCAAACAGCCCTGTCCTTGATCACTGAAGCTTGTACCAGGGAAATAATACCAGCCTGTGTTGTTCTGATCATACCATGTGACATAAACTCAATTCTATAGTAAAGAATATAAGAGTGGTGGGATGGAGGAATCTTGGACTTATAGACTGAGCACTTTGATCACATCAGCACCTATTCAGCACTTCCAATTACTAAGTCAAGCTTTGGGGTTTTTTGTAGTATTGTTTTGTTGGGTTTTGTTTTGTTGGGTTTTTTTGTTTGGTTGGTTTGGTTTCTCATTCCTACTAACCCAGTCCCTAATTAGTCTAATTCCCAGTCTCTTTACTCCCATTTTGTTCATATTAGTCATTCATTAACTGCACGTTATCTGATACCTAGATCATAAGATTTCTGCTATTTTCTTAATATTTCTGATTCAGTCACATTTATTTTCTGTAGGAAGAAATGAGATATTGTTATGCTTCTTTTCCAATTTATGAAAAGAAAAAGAGAAATGGCAAATAAATAAATTTTATGAAAACTTGTATTTTAAAATTTGCAACTATACTGCAGTTGACAACAATCCATCTAAGTCAAGACTGAGACAACTAACCCTTTTTAGAAAATATTTCTAACAGTTTGTGGAAAGGTTAAAATGATACACACCAAAGTTAAAATAGAAAATCTAATGAAGATTTATACTAGAATCTGTAATATAATATATTTAGTAACTTATACAATAATTTTACATTTTAAATAAGATATAACTGAAATATTTTTTGAGATTCTTTATCAGCATTCAATATCGCATGTTCTCAGAGAAAAGTCTAAGACAAGTCAATAGCTGGGCAAATTCTGAAAATATCTCAGTCATTGTAGCTCCCTCAATTTTAAAGAGCTCTCCTGAATTATACTGAAGATCCAATATAGTGTTTTTATCAGAAAAGTATCACATGGTTTAGTTGTGTTAGTACAAAGTGATGAATTGAAAATTTTATGTATTTTCTTAACAGGGAAAAATGTGAACCCAATGTACAATTATATTGGGAGGGAATATAAAAATAATAGTAGCAAATAATGAGATATTGAGGACAAACAACAATGGCAAATATATACATGGATGGCATACATAAAATACTGTAAAGGATTTATCTGTCCAATTCCCATTAGATTACATAGAATTTTCATATCACAAAACTGTAACTAGAATGTAACTTCTCTGTTACATTGGCAACAACCGTACAAGTACACTGAAGAAAAAAACAGTTCTTTTAAGGTAAAGTGGGAGAAAACAGTTAGCCTCATCACTATTTTAGACATCCCAGAAAGAGATCTGCAAAGAGACAGCATACCACATAGATATTTCATAAAGACAGAATATATTGAGCATATGATTGCCTAGTATAGGAATGGCAGTTGCAGCTCTTGGTCAGACAAAGCTGTCTAAGAGGACAAGCAAGATATCTGATGGTCTTTTATAGGAAGGATTAGGACACTCATTATGGTATGAAAGAATTCTTTCTAGGCTGAATGAGAGGTGCTATTTATCTCTAAATTGGAGAGATATGGATTTGATGGATGGACTATTAGGTGGATAAGGAATTGGATGAATGTTTTTATCCAGAGACTACTGGTCAATTGCTTGATGTCTGGACGGACATCAGTGACAAGTGGTGTCTCTCAGGGATCCATAAGGGGACCAGTACAAGTTAATATCTTCATCAACAACACAGTGGGATTGAGTGCACCTGTAGCAAATTTGAGGGTGACACCAGACTGCGTGGTGCAGTTGACACGTGTGTGGGACAGTATACCATCCAGAGAGTCATGGAAAAGCTTGAGAAGTGGGCCTGTGTGAAGCTCAAGAGGTTCAACAAGGCCAAGTGTAGGGTCCAGCACATGCGTTATGGCAACCCCTGGTATCAGTACAAGTTGGAGGATGAATGGATTGAGAGCAGCTCTGTGGAGAAGGATTTGGGGATACTGATTGATCAAAAGCTGGACATGAGCCAGCTATGTGCGCTTGCATGCCAGAAAGCCAACAACATCCTGTCTTGCATCAAAAGCATGGCCAGCACGCCAAGGGAGGTAATTCTGCCCATCTGCTCTGTTCTCTGTGGAGTACTGCATCCAGCCCTGGAGTCCTTGGTGAAAGAGAGACATGGACCTGTTGGAGCAGATCCAGGGGACAGCCACAAAAATGATCAGAGAGATAGAGCACCTCTCCTATAAGGAAAGGCTGAGACACCTGGGATTGTTCAGCCTCGAGAACAAAAGGCTCTGGAGAGACCTTGTTGTGGCCTTTACTACTTAAACAGGGTTTACAAAAAAAGATTTTTTACTAGGTTCTGTAGTGATAGGACAAGAGGTAATGGTTTTAAACTGAAAGAGGGTATATTTAGACTGGATATAAGGAAGAAAATTTTTACTATGAGGATGGTGAAACACTGGAACACATTACGCAGAGAGGTGGTAGATGCGCTATCCCTGGAAACACTCAAGGTTGAGTTTGATGGGATTTTGAGAAACCTGGCCTGACTGAAGATGTCCCTGCTTATTGCAGTGGGCTTGGACTGCATGACCTTTAAAAACTCTCTTGCAGAGTTGCCTCAGGAGCATAGAGTGGCTTCCTTGGGAGTTCTGTAAAGCTTTCTTTATCCTGTTGTGGTTTAGCTCCAGCTGGCAACCAAGAACCAAGGGACACACATTTAGCAAAGGCTACCTGGCTAGTTAACA